>JAMPIV010004358.1:0-169122 GCA_024509875.1 Oreohelix idahoensis
GGGGGGGGGGGGGGGGGGGGGGGGGGGGGGGGGGGGGGGGGGGTGGGGGGCTTGGGGGGGGGGGGGGGGGGGGGGGGGGGGGGGGGGGTTGTGGGGTGGGGTGAGTTGGGGGGGGGGGGGTTTTGTTGGGGGGGTGGGGGGGAGGGGGTGGGGGGGGGAGGGGTTGGTGGGGGGGGGGGGGGGGGTTGGGGGGGGGGGGGGTTGGGGTGGGTGGGGGTGTGGGGGGGGGGGGGGTGGTGTGGGGTGGGGGGGGGGGGGGGGGGGGGGGGGGGGGGGGGGGTGTGGGGGGGGATGTGGGGTTTGGGGGGGGGGGTTTGGGGGGTTGGAGGGGGGGGGGTGCTTTGGGGGGGGTTGGTGGGGGGGGGGGTGAGTGGGGGGTATAGGTGGGTGGGAAGGGGGGGGGGATTGGGGTGGAAGGGGGGGGGGGGGACAGGTTATGATTGTTGGGGGGGGTATGCGGGTGTGGTTGATACCATATTGGGGACTTGGGGGGGGTGCGGGGGGGGAGGTTTGGGGGGGGGGGTTGCGGGTCATTTTTGGGTTGGGGGGGGGGCGTGGAGGGGGGGGGGTGGGGGTGGAGTGTGGTTGGGGTGGGGGGGAGGTGTGGGGGGTGATTACAGGGGGCGGACTTCGTGGTCCATAGAATGGGGGCGGGGGTTGGTGGAGGCGGATGGGCGGTCTGGGTTTGGTGGGGGGGGTGGTGGGTCAATGGGATTACAGGGGTGGGGTGGGGGGGGGGGGGGGTGCGGAGGGGTGCATGGACGTGGGGGGGGGCGTGATGTGATGATTGTCGGATAAGGGGGCTGATCGTTGCCCCCAGGTAAGTGCGGGGGGGAGCATGGGGCAGAATTTGGGGGGGTGAGGGGGATTGGTAAAGGGTTGTCGCAGTTGGTGGGTGGGGGTTAGTCGGGCGGGGGGGATGGACGGGGTGGAGGGGGAGCAGGGGGCTAGTGGTGGGTTGGGTTGGGGGGGGGGGTGGGGGCTGTGTTTTCGAGGGGTGCATGGGGGGTGGGCTGGGGGTGTGGGGGGACACGGGTGGGGGGTTGGTGGGGGGGGGGGGGTATCAGGGGGGGGTTAGGGGGGAGGAGGCCGGGTGTGGGGTGGACATTCTGTGGGTGGGGGGGGGGGAAGTTGGTGGAGGGGCGGAGGCCTCATGTATGTTGGGGGCATAGGGGGGGGGTTCGATGGGGTGGTGGGGGGGTAGCAGGTTGGTTTGGTAAGGTGGGGGGGAGGTGTGGGTGGGGGCTGTGGTTTGGGGGATCCAAAGGCGTTGGGGGTGGGGGTTTGGGGGGGGGGCATTCACGGGGCAGGGTGAGGGGTTCTTGGGCGGTGGGTTGGGGGCGGTAATTAGAGGAGTATCGCGGTGTAATGGGGTTATGCTGGGGGGGGGCCGTAGGGATCTGGAGTGCTGGGGGGTCGTCTTTGTTTTCAGTATTTCGAGTCTAACTGGGGGTGAGGGGTAATGGAGGGGGGGGTGAGGGGGGGGGGGTAGTTGCCCTTTAGTGGCAGTGGGCGTGGTGAGGGGAAGGGGGGAGGTAAAATGTTGGTACGTGTGGATAAAGCGTAGGGGAGAGTGAGGTAGTGGGGGTTGAGCTAAAAATGTTAAGTGGGTCAATATTCGTGGAGGGGGGGGGTTGGTTGACCTTGCTTCAGAATGTCTATGGCCCGGGGGTCTATGTGTAGTTCTTGTCTGTGTAGGACGAGTATGTCTTATATCTTGATATCTTAGGATGTTTAAGTGGAACTTTTTTTCTTGTACTGTACTTGTGGGGTCAGGTGCTCTTCGGCGCATGAAGATACGTTAGTTGGTCCTTCGGTGTTAGAAAGCCTATGGAGGGAGTCATGTCGGAGACCTGCCCAAAGTTTGTGATCTCTTTTTGATTATGGGGACGAAGATAGTTTCTTCCAGGATTGTTTAGTCTATGAGTTCCCCAGTGGTGATTCTATAACGCCGGGAGAGCGTTTGTGCTTGCTAGTGTATTCTTATGTCAAGGTAAACGTACTTTTGCTGACTTCGTTCATTCCTAGGCTTAAGATGGGGCAGACGTTTACATGAATCTACCTATGTCAGTGTGTCAGAACGACATATTATTTAGCAGCACGGATTATGTTTCCATACAGCAATTATGAGGACAAGATTATGCTGATGCTTGTGGAAACTTTGATATTCATGAATTGAATCTTTATTGGAGCTTTGTCGTACATCGCTATGGTGAGCGATGTTTACGAGACTAGAAGCCATCTTGAAATGCTATGTATTGTCGATCATTTATCAGAGAACAGGGACGCCCTTATTATCCGATGATGATCAAGAGATCACACTTATGAAAGGAAAATCTATTCTTGGGTGATTTAACATTCGCTCAGAAGATATTTGCTGAATGCTATTTAAAGAACTCTCCGCTAGGGTGCAAGCTACACTGATGCTAAAGGAGGTTCTGTCTAGGAGTCACCGTGAACATTATTGATTAACTGACATGACTAGTCAGTAACGCCTGATGAAGATTTGTTAAACATTATATGTTAACTGACATGATCAGTCAGTAAGGCCTGATGAACATTTAGATAAGATATGGAACCCTGAACGTTTGTATACTGATGTTCCATTGTGATTTGCATCAACATGTATGCCACTTTGTTATTGTACACCGTGGGTCAACAATATGCTATTGACGTCGACCAGTGTTCTTGTAACTGTACCCATTATGTCAAGTGTGTGCGTCATATTAAACTATTGAAACGTCTACAGTGGTCTGCATAAGTAACTTCTAGATACGCATGAATGAGTGTTTGAACCTTCATTCAACTCCACAGAACAGTCACACATTCGCGTATTGACATTCATTACAACACTCATTGTCAACATTGTATTCTTGTCAGGGCCTCATTGTGTCCCAGGACAAGGTGACATGTACACCTGACACTGTGCTCGGTTGTTTGAGTTGACTATTCAGTCCCAGTACATCTTTACAACGTACACTGATAAAACCCAGTATACAGCATCCAAGTATAACAGTTTTTATCACTCTACCACTCATGATACACAAGAATTGCGTTTATCAATGACCTAATGCCAGACATTCTCTTTCCACTGTGGAGTAGTTTTGCTCTGCCTTATTCAATTTACGACTGCCGTATGCCACTGGGAATAGCTGGTTCGGATCGTCGTCACCTGCCTGAAGCAGAGTTGACACGATGCCTTGCCCTGATGCGTCAACGCGCAATACGAAGGGTTTGGTAATATCAGGCAGTCGCAGAATTGGATATTCATACAACTGTTTCTTGAGAGTGACGTAAGCGTCTTCGCACTTAGGATCCCAGATAATTCTCACCGGTCGCCCCTTTTTCGTAAGGTCAGTAAGGGGTGCTGTTAAACCATTGAAGTTTTTGATGAATTTCTGGTAGTAAGCACATAGCGATAGGAACGATCGCGTTTCTTTCTTCGTTCTTGGCCTCTTCGCTGCACGTATCTTCTCTACGTTCTTAGCAACTGGCCACATAGCACCGTGAGCAATGGTGTGCCCCAGGAAGTCAAGTTTTTCGAAGCCGATTAAACATTTGCTAGGTCTAGCTGTAAGTCCAGTTTCCTGTAGTCTCCTGAAGAGCATCTCAACCGTAGCAATGTGTTCTTCGTATGTGTCCGTTGCAATTAGTATATCGTCTATAAAATTGTGGATATGTGGACTGTGCAATGGCTCTAACAGCTTTCTCATCATTCTTGTGAACACTCCTGGTGCGTTGTGTAATCCGAATGGCATCACATTTAACGTATAGTGTCCTTCGCTGGTGCTGAAAGCTAGCAAAGGCTTAGTTTCCTCTTTGACTGGTAACTGATAATAGCCCTTACTCAGGTCAATCTTTGAGAAAAATCCGTGCCTTGCTTAGCTTGCTAAACAGCTCAGAAGCGCTTTGGAGTGAATTTTTCTAAGACTGTGTGTAATTAATCTGTCTGAACTGTACACTTTAAATTTTTTGGGTCGAAGGTATATAACCGTTGTTTGACTGTAGTTACATTTTTACAATGGGGGTTACCTTCTCTTATGTCTTGACTCGCCGGTCCATTTTTTCGATCGATGTCTGGTCATTCTCCTTATATGGTAGTATCGGTCAACTGTTTCTTGGAATGATTGAAACCAGAGTTGATGTTTATTCCCTGTCCATATAAGGCGTGATTTCTGACATAGCTTTGCCTGAAATGTCTCCTACATCGTCCCGTTTTGAGTCTTACTGAGGTGTATGCGTTCTGCGCATGTCTGAACTTAAGGAGGGTTTGAAAAATCTTCCGGTCAGGGAGTCTACAAGATGTACTGAGCAGAGCGGACGCATTCTTGCGTCTGTGATTTTTGATAGGGAATTAGTAGTCCTCTTGTGAGTTAGTATAGCTAACGAGGTCTTTCCCTAGATGATTCGAAACGCCTGGAGGCGTATGTTTTGTGGTGTTTATTCCGAAGCAAGGTAATACCCTCCTTATATTGAACTCTGTGATCTACTTAAATGTTTGACATTTGTCGTTCTCTGCTCGCTTGCGTGTTACAGAAAGGAGAGGTTCTTCTACTAGGGATTACACCCCAGGTATCTTCATACCTGAGATTTATATATACACGGGTCACTCTAGGCCCAGAGAACAGTTTCTATGCTCTATGAACTTCGCTATGCCAGCAATTGCACCTACGTCGAGGTTAGACTTAGGAATGCCTGTAAAGGTCAGCTTGACCTGTACTCCTGGAACGCTGTTCTCGTGCGGCCAGTGATAAACTTATTTTGCACATCTAATCTGCCAGCATCAGAGGGGAGTATTGTTAAACTTATGTACATTGATGATATGAAGCTGAGGCTGTAGTAAGCTGGGATTATCTATATCAGCTTATAGAATATACGCAAGATTCATTGAAGAACTTTGTTTATGCTGAATACCATGAACTGTCGTGTCTATGACTTATGTAAAATGGATGTAACGTATCTGTCATTGTGGCGTCGAAATAAATGATGGAAACGTCAACGGCAGTTTCACATTTTTATGACTTTCCACGTCATATCTCATGTTTGTAGATCTGTGAAGCTACATCACATCTACACTCACAGCAAGCAACAACAAACCAGACAAGACACCTTTCACTTCAGCCTATAATATCCCTGGTGTCTATAGGGGTGGTACTTTTCATGGCTACAGATTAGCAACGACTATTGGACTTACATCTGCAACGTTCATAGTGGCCAGTAACCATCATAAATCCACCCTTATCAAGTGGTTCCGGCTGAAATTCCGTTACTGTGTTAAGTAGGCGGTAATCGATGCACAGCCGAACTTCTTTATTGGGCTTCTGCAGCAGCACTACGCTCGCACTATAGGGAGACGTAGACTCACTAATAATTCCTGTTTTACGTAGCTTGTCTATCTCTGCACGTAGCGTATCAGCTTTCGCATACGGAATAGGGTAAACTCTGGTTCGAACAGTGTAAGTTTCATCTCGAACTCTACGAGATGTGTTCGTCCAGGTACACCCGTTAGCACCGCCGTGTACTGGTTCAGTAAAGCCTTCGTTTCTGTCTGTTGTGCTTCAGAGAGAGTGTCCCCAAATTTTACATCTTCGACAGATTCAGTTTGTTGCAATGGATATTCCATGCAACTATCGTCATCTTAAACATCCTCTGTAGCTATGGCGATCGCCAGAAGATATTCGGGGGATGGCACCGGTCTTTCCAAGTATTTCTTTAACAGATTCACATGTTAGACCTTCTCCTTTCCTTTGATAGAGATCTGATAATTGGTTCTCGAGATCTTTTTCAGGACGGTGAACGGCCCTTGCCACCCGATGCGGAGCTTGTTGCTTCCGGTTGGTAGTAACAACAAAACTTTATCTCCTGGTTGTAATTCTCTCTCCTTTGCTGCTTGATTGTATCGTCTAGCGTGCTTTGCGCGAGCTTTCTAAAGGTTTGCTGTTGCTAGATCCCATCCTAGCTGTAGCCTTTCCTTCAATTCCGATACATATCTACTGGCTGAGACGACTGTCTCATCCGCCTTCTGGTCTGTCAGAGACCGAAGTAATGCTTCAAGCGGCCCCTTGATAGGTCTGCTGAATAAAAGCGTAGCTGCAGGGAAACCCGTAGAGGCCTGGGGAACTTCTCTGTAAGCGAATAGGGCTGCAGGAATGAGAAGATCCCAATCCTCCGGTTTTTCTTGTGCCAGCTTGCGTAACATGGTGGTGAGGATGCCGTTGAAACGTTCCACGAGCCCATTTCCGGCCGGATGGTACGGGCTGGTGTGGATGTGTTTGGCCCTCAAGATCTTAAAGATCTCCTCCATTAACAGGCTACGGAATTGGGATCCATTGTCCGTCAAAACTTGTTGAGGGAATCCCAACCGTGTAAAAATCTGCACTAGGGCTTCTGCGACATGCTTCGAATCTGTGCATGTTAGCGGTATAGCTTCGGTCCACATAGTGCATGTGTCGACTAAAGTCAGGATAAACCTGTGCCTTCGTTTGGTCCTTTCTAGGGGTCCAACAATGTCGACAGCAACCCGTTCGAATGGAGTCCCCACAATTGGCGTTTGCCCCATGGGAACTGGGGCGGTCCAGTGCTTTAGTGCTACCCGTTGACACTGGGCACAGGATTTCACATATCTGAGTATATCAGTGTTCATCCCTGGCCACCAATAGTGAGTCTGTATTCGTTGCTGTGTGGCGTTCTGTCCCATATGTCCGCTAAAGGGAAGAGAGTGCCCCATTTCTAGGATTTGACTTCTGTACTTTTTCGGTACTAGGAGTTGATTCGAACCTTGTTCAGGCTTGCCCGTTCTCCGATAAAGCACGCCATCCTTAGAAAAGATGTCCCCGTGTTGTCTAGGGTCTTTGGCCATGGGCAGTTTCCTAAAGCAGGGTTCCAAAGTAGGGTCCTTTTGTTGCGCCTCTTTAAGTTCCATAGGTAACAAATTTGGCGCAGGCTCCCGTTCCTTCTTGGCTTGCTCTCTTGGGGTTACTGTTGCCACTATTGGCTCTTCCGGTTTCCCAATAAACACATATCTACAGCCAAGTATGACTGGGTAGATGGGGTCATCCATAACAGCCGCTTTGATCACACCTCTGACAAAATCAGAGTGGATCTCCACTAATGCAATGGGAAGCGTTGTTGGTGCATCACTCCTAAGAACTCCACAAAGTTTAACGGTTCCTTCTGTCTCTTGACCGGGTTTGACCAGGTGCCTGGCAACAATGCAATCAAAAGAAAGCCCCGTGTCAAACAAACAATACGTTGAAGTCCCGTTTAAAACAACCGTACCTCGCGTAGAGGGCCTCTCTCCCTCCGGTTGAGAATCACTGACAATAATTCTTTCCTGCGAGTCTGTTGTTTGTAATCATCCGATGCGCTTCGGCTCGGTGTGCTTGCTCTGATCCTTAGTCCCGAGCGCAGGGGTTTTCCCTTTGTCACCTTGACCTTTCTGGCCACGCTGCCATGAAGGGCGGTCGGGTTGATCAGACTGTTTACTGTGGTTGCTAAGGTACTTGGTTTTGTAGAACTTAGATTTTTTAGGAGGGGGTTTTGAGGTCCAGTTTCTCTGTGGTTATTCTGATTAGAAGCATGAGAAGATTGGTCTAGATTATTCTTTCGAAAATGCTCCTCTGTCGGTTTCCGTTTTGTGGCCGGTAGTTCAGCCAGCGCATTGAGATATCGCTCAGACTTTTCTAAGATGTCTTCAAGCTTTTCTGCCCCCTGCTCAGCTAGAAATCTCCGGGTATCAGCAGACAAAGTGTTCTTTATTTGTTCGGTTAAAACAAATTCCTCAAGGCCTTCATAGGTAGAGGGGAGCTGTGAAAGCTCAAGGCACTTTGTCAAGTATCCCTTTAGACGGGAAGAGAACTGCTGGAAAGATTCCGAGTTCTCTTTCCTGCTGTTGCGGAAGAGTTGCAAAAATTTGCGAGCATTCATTTCGAAACGCTCCAGTAACGCTTTCTTCAACACATCATAGTTGTCTTGTTGGTTGCTTTCCAGTTTAGCGTAAACATCATACGCCGAACTTTTCAAAGCCTGGGAAAGCTTCATATTCCAACGCGACCTCTCTAAACCGTACAGAGTTGCAATTTTCTCAAATTTTTCTAACCATGTGTCAATCTTCTCATTAGGACAAGGGAAAGACTCAAGGGTGAAAGACATAGCGTTGAGTTGAAGTGATTGAGGGTTAGAAGGGTCAGTTAAGGAAGAATGAGGAGAAGACTCTCCATTGCTGGAGATAGAGACAGCACCACGACTTTGGAATTCTAGAGTTTTAAGAGCCAACTCATACTGTCTCTTTTCCCTCTCCTTTTCATGCTGTCTCTTCTTCTCTCTTTCGTTCGCCCTGCGAATTTCCATTTCCTCGTCCATCTTCTTCTGCTGTAATAGCCGGTCTTCCGCTTCTTTCCTCCTTGCTTCTTCTTTTTCCTCTTTAGTTTCAGCTGCTTTCCTCTCCGCGTCATATCTGTCAAGTTCGTCCCTGACAAAAGCTTTCGCTTCTTCGCCTTCCAAACCCTCTTCTCTTGCCTCGTCCCTAAGGAGCTGTCTAAGCTTCGCCTTCTCTGCCATAGTAAATAGGTGACTGAGACTTAGACGAGAAAGAGATAAGAACAAGAATACACTGGTTCCTACCACTTGCGAGAAAATACCAAACAAAAGATGATATACTTTAACCTGGGATACATCCTTCAAAAATATAGTGTCTAACTATTGCTGCTATTAATCGGCAATAAAGCACCTAATGCAGACGACTGCGCCAAATTAATGGTAGTTAAGATTTACTACTGAAAAATAAGTTGCTACAGTGGAAACAAAATAATTATTGCAAAAATTTTAAGGAGGAAAAAAAAATCCCTTAATTTTTTTTAATCCACTATCGAGTTCACCCCTGAAGACAGTTAGGGTAAGGGAGGCAATTACAGGACGTATAGTCTGATCGCGCTCCTTAGCTTAGCTCGAACACCTACTTCTTCATAACCCTGTGAATGTTATACACTCACAAACTTTACCAGCGTTTAGTATTACAAAAACAGTCATTAGCATATATTCAGACAAAGTCAACCTGTAATTCAATTGTATATATGCTCAAAAATGCTGTGGAAAAATCAATTATTACTTGTGTGGTCAGCACGCCCATAAACAGATCGTTTCGTCTAGGGGATAAATTATTTTTAAAAGATACAAAACTCGCAAGACATCACACTCTATATCAGAATACAGAATCTTACAGACGAGCTGATATTTGCCGTCTCGTCTTCCTATTCTAAGTTCAAAAAAATCCTACAGACGAGACCACATTTGTCGTAGATTTTTGATAGGGGAATTAAGACTTGGGTTGGTCCCTTCTGAATAGATTCGAATAAGTGATAGTCACAGTGAGAAGTGGTAATAGCAATAGATTTCCACGTGTGAGATGGTAGAATGTGATTAAGAGGCTGTCTCTGAGATCGAGAAATCTTTTCTCTCTCACCTATATTCTACGACAGCTTTCGAGGAGTCAGACAGTCTAAACACACACACACACACACACATATATATATATATATATATATATATATATATATATATATATATATATATATATATATATATATCCACTCACGTGCACGCACATACAATTGACGACAGTTAAACGTACAGACGTGGGAAACCTATAACAAATGATTAAATAGATATTTGGAACGAGCTGACCAACGCGCTGATTAATTTCAAGAGAAATTTTAATTATCATCTTAAATTTCATCACAACACATAGAAATTACATCAAAGCACATACAAATAGTCATTAAAAAATCAAGGAATGCTACAATAGTGATAGACCCGTTTGTATGGTCCTCACCTGGATATATATAGCTCACAGTCCCGTTAGAGAAAAGTGATAACCCCAAAGAGTTACAGATACATATGATTGAGTCTATGGTTTCCCCCTTTTAAGGTATGGACAGACTTGATACTCTGCTTTATTCTAAGGGTAACTATTGTTAGCAATAACTTGCATAAAGGAAATTACAACGTGGGTGACTCAAACAAAGAACATCCTTCAGTCTACTTTCACTCAGTTCTTTCATCAGGGCCCTGATATACTTACAATCGTGCTGTTGTTCGCCGTCTGGCGCAAACTTTGGGACACTCACACTTTTTATCTGCTACTGTCGTTTAATGAAACAGATCCCGGCTCTGCAGATTTGTTTGTTGGTTTCATCAAAATGGATCTGGGGAGCGTCTGCTTCATGCGATAGTTATTTCAGACTAAAGTTAGTGTCACTTGACTCACGAGGTAAGAATTAGGCTTAAACGAGCACACAATGTCAGAACACGAGGTTTCCCTAAATTAGGACGATGACCGGTGGACAACTTCTCTCAACAAATAATCTTGGTTCACCACACACTTGTCAACAATGTCGGAACGTTAATGTTTTAGATTTGTCTGTAATTTTTCTCGCCGCAAGGCAGCATATATATTAGAGTCAGTGTATAAAGATGCACTGGCTCAAAGGCCCAGTAAAAGCATTTATTAGGTATGTCTCTGTACTAAACGCCGGCAAAGTTTAGGTTACCCCAGTATTCACTCAACGCAGAACTACTAAGAACTTAAACCACTACGATCATACTAAATGACATCTCTATTAACAGAGATTCTAGGAATCGAACGAAGACTTGTTCTAGTCTTGACTGCGAAGTTACTGAGTGAAAATGAAATCTAACTCTCTCCAGTATATATGAAATACCAGACAAAGATGTCCACTATTTCCATAAACTACGCAATAGCCTCCCCTTCTCTTAACACCTCCTGTCTTCGCACCTCACGCCAAAATGACCATTCTGAGCGAATGCGTGATGGCGCCTTCTCCACCCTGACACTGAGAATCTACCGAGGAAACTACGTGTCAGATGCAAAATACCAGACAAATGTCTGATACTGCGCCCAGGGAGACGTCGGGATTCACGCCTCATTTCAGCGCTCACCGAGAAGCTACGTTTTGACAGGTGAGAATGCCAACGATATGTCGGCCCTGTGTCTGAGATAGCCAAATTATTCACAGTTATTTCGTCAATCTGCAGCGATTGACCGAATGCATTCTCACGCCAAATCGTCTGGAACGAGGGACTGACACGTTACGTAAAAAGTTACTCGTTTAATCAGCAATGAAATGCGTTTCTAAATGAGAAACGAAACTGGCGAAAGTGAGAATGGGAAAAAAAAAGATTTTTCGCAAACAAATGGATGCGAAAAATACAGGAAAAAGGTAAAGAGTGATAATAAATAGAGGATACGGGTGAAAGAAAAAGCAGAGGATATAGGCAATTTATAGATCATAAATGTCTACGTGACACATAGGGCCGAGCAATTGTTAACTTATATCTGTCCGTCGCCTTTTGTGAAGAATTAAGGAATGGTTCTAGCCCGTTCAAGCCCTCAGCTGGTGTAAATCCAGCGAAATTCCCTTTTACATGAAGTAGCTCTATAGATGTAAATATATGTCTACTCCTCTATTTCTGCTGTGGATTTAACATTGACGCTAATTTAATACTTGGCTCATTATCTAAGGATACGACCGCAACATGAAACGGTTGACACAGGAAGATAACACGTTCTATAGGATTTCCCTTTTAATTAAGCACCACACACAGTATAGCCACACACGGCTGAAACAATATGGAATACATAAAATACTGCTAGAGAAACTTCTCGAATTAATATATATCAAAATACTCCTAACAAATGACAGCATAACAGTATACAGTGCTGAACAATTGCTCACTATGGCGAACTGGAAACTACACAATGGAAAAAACCAATCCACTGGCAAATTATACCCAATGGCCTGACAATAATATCACTGGACATTAAACCACTCCAGAATTATAATTATGTCCACTAGCCTGAATCACTATAACCTATCTTTCACATTCAGTGAAAAGAGAACCACCAAAAATGTCCATGGCTATCCGACAAAGGCCCAGCGTCAACTGTCTCTTTCGCGTCTTTTCTTTTCCCACTTCCGGTGTCGCGCGACGAACCGGTTTTTCAAAAAAAGTTATCAACGTTACCAAAACTTGCTGAAAACGATGTCACCAATATATTTTTCTAAATATGCCGTGACATCTTTCCCCCCCCCCCCCCTTTTAAGAAAGAAAACGTAGTATTTTTCCATCAGAGGAGTCCTCGCCCGACCGCGTACGGAGTTGAGACGAATCTATGCCATGCCAGCACCTCCTCATCTGTCTAGAGAGTGCCATGGTTCTCCACCACCATTGTCGTTCATGCCTACTCAACCTATCCACCAAACACAATATGAGCATGAAATAAGCCACCCCAGGTACTGGTAGTCGTGAAAAATAACAACGACTGTCCACACCTGGTCTAACAAATACCCTACATAGAACATACATAGTTATTCTTATCTAGGCATCCAACCCAAAAACTAACCTCCAAGCATATACAATCAATTATAACATGGTTTAAACATACGTTCAATATAACTCTATAGCAAATTGCCTTTATGGCATCCTGATACAAAGATTTCACAGTCCAACATACTATAGCATAAACATGATTTGCAAGGTTTCACATGATATTTACAAGTTTACAAAACCCACATATTCATATCAGAATACTACTGGGGGCGTAGGTCAGACTCTAAGGTTCGGTTCGCCTCAACCGAAACATCTTACTGAACACGAACCCGAAACCTAACCCTAGCTATTGGTGGACTATTAGCAGATGGTTCTGAAGCAACGACATATGCTTCTGCCTAACTGCATTACGCGCACCCCACCTATTCGCAAAAGTCACCCGTGCCAATTTGGTTTTGTCGTGCTACGACAATACCTCCACAAATATAACCGGCGCGACCTCATCAAACACTCTTCTGAGTGTGCGCCAACTAGCACTCAGCGGAACGTTACGCACCCAAATTGTCGATCACCAGCTATCGGACCCTCGTATAAGTTCCTATTGCTCCCAATCATGTCATTTGGTACTTTCCGCGAACCACGTCTACGATGTACATTCTGGTCATCCCCCTTGGGAGTTTGGTGATGCTGAGCCTCTGCTCCAGCCACATCCCTGGCTTTATGCACTTCCCGTACATTGCCGACGATTAAATCGGCAATTGGATCCTCGAGAACGAACGCGTTCACTCTCCCCGATAGGAACGGGGTGTCCACATTGATACATGCTTTGGGGTTAGACTCCACTTTGCCCCCGAACGTGGTGCATTTCACAGTTTTGCCCATAAGGCAGGACTCGCCGATGCACGACCAACGCACCTCAATTGTGGTACATCTAGTGTCCTTCAACACGGAGACGGGTTTCATCTCCACCATACCTTTGTGGAGATCCACCTTGCCAGTCTCTAATCCAATCTTGACCGACAGTCCTGTCGTTAAAATTCTAGTGTACCAGACACTGGGTGCCGGATTCACACGGAAATGGCCAAGCAAGCTTGCTTATCGCTGATATGGCTAGTGCGACCTTCTAATTACTGTCGTGAAGAGTCACAGCCCATACGGTCAAACGACGGTCGGTGTTTGCATAAATACGCGAAGATAAATTATCTGTCTGCGAACATATTACAGACATGCACCTGAAAGACAGAATGTTGGAATAGCTTCCGGACAAAATTGTTACGAAGACATTATTTGTGATAATGTAGGGAGTTGTAGTTGCAAACATTACCGCGAATCGACGGATATAAGAACTCCCTATTTAGAAAGTGACCTTTTAAAGAACACGCAAAATTTTTCTATGAGGAATTTTTTTGAATAAACCCCATCATTACACGCATGATTGAAACTATTGGTCGGCATTCGAGATGAAAACATAACAACATTTCTGATTGGAGCCTGGTTTTATAGTTGTTGCGAATTGACAGTTAATTTGAATTTTCCAATCCATCCCAGCCCCTCTCCTGGCCTTACTCTTTAAATTTTTGTATTCTTACAGACTACACGAACTTTAGTTTTTTTTTAAATTTTCTTCTATCGCGGCCGTAGTGTTATTAAATTGTTTCCCTCTCAGACTCTCCCCCCCAACCCCACCCCAAGGCGTGTCTCCTTTTAATTTAGTTTCTGGCCCTCATTATAAATTTATTGCTCGGTCCTCAGTAGCCAGCGCTCGCCAGCAGACGATAACATTGCATAAGACACACCTGCGTGATAGTGTTTTGATCACTCTAGCCGATGCACGAGCGGCAGCCTAAGTAGAGTCTCTTGTAGTTGAGCGGCGCAGAGAGTCAACCCTTTGAAAGCTGGGTAACATTAGGAATTACAGGGAATTTATATTGTTGTCGCTGATGTAGATTCTAGACTAATGTTTATGTTACTCGGGGTTACGCTAGAAAGCGGAGCGACCCGAACACCTGCACAAAGCACGTGACCATAGATGGCTAGGTCAGCGTCTCTTTCTGGGCTATATAGCCTGATAGATTTTAACTGTCTTTACACTCGTTAACAAACTGGACCCGAGGTTAAAACCCAATGAGACACAGGCAGTTGTGAGCATAAGATTTGACCGTGTGGCTAAAAATCTTGGTATCTAGTAGTGGTTCAACAGTGGTCAACACTCAAGAGTATCTAATATGGGTCTTCAAATGTGTCTACCTTCGCACAAGATTACTCTTGGCAGAGTTATAGATAGAAGAATAATGATGCTTCTATCTCAAGGGAGTTTTCATAAGATATTTCAAAAGTCAAGAACAATGCTGCATTGGGCAGGGCAATTGTTAACTTGTATCTGATCCGCCACCTTTTATAAAGAATTAAGCAATTATTAGTTTCAGCTCGTTAAAGCCACCACCCTGATTTACTCAGTGGAATTCTTATTATTCTGGTATAGCTCTGTTTAGAGTGTATTTAGTAAACTGACTGAGACAAATATGCAGTACATTCAAAATGATTGACCTTAAATTTGAATATTTACAAATATTATATTTAATAATCAACTAAGTTTTATCAGTTAAAAAAGTGGAATAATCTTAACAGAAATTACCTATCATCGTGTGATGGTAGGTTATTTTAAGGTAAGAAGTCACTTGGCAGTTTTAGGTTTGACTTAGCTGCAAATTGTAGTTTCTTCTCTCGTTGGGTTGTTGGGTTCTGTGCAGATAAGTCACTGGAGTTCTCTCGTCTCTGGTCAAGATTAAAGGCGCAGCACATTCCAAGTAAGATAAGAGGGTAACTCCAAGGATGGTCCCGCGTCTCTAAGATCCTCTGATGATGGTGTCTAGCTCGAAGTCAGTCCACTTCTACCCTACTTTGTTCCAGAGATTAGTACCCTACCAGTGTTTTAAAAGAATAGAAACAAAACGTTCTCCAAAGTATTGCGTTTCCCGACACATAGCTATGTCTCCCCTTCTCCCTATTCCACCATTTCGTCTACCTCAGACTTTACCCTCCATCAGAACTAAGCTTAATTCGTCGAGAGAAAACTTTCTTTACATTTACATTGAATAGCTTTATATTTACTTTACATTCAAATGAAAAGGTTAATAGTGTAGATAGAATAAGTTTACATTTTTGCATCTACACTGGTTGAAAAAGGTTCACAATATAGATTGAATATGTTTTCATTTACATCTACACTGGTTGAGAAACAAACTTGAAAACTTTCATTATTTTTAAAGTGAATATGTTACATGGACATTTTACACTCGTTTGTAAAATATAAATATAATAAATAGAATGTACATCATTTATTTCATCTTGTCCTCTCTGCTCCATATGGAACTTGGGACTACCTATACTTTTAGTTCTCTTTAAGAAACTAGCAAAAAGCTATCACCAGCCATTGCAGTGGTGGTTCATGAAATCATCATTCTATACGCTGAGGCTGCCAGCTTCATATGACTTGGACATCCACTAGCAATATTCCCATATTAATATTCACATGGCAATATATACATATTAGTTCACATGTTAGGAATGAAAAATATAGGATGTAAAATGCACAGCTTACTCAATCTTGGCTCACATACTGGTTGCTCAGAGGAATAAAGGCACTGGAATAGGCCTCATACACGTGTTCTTAGGGGTCGTTATTTAACAATGAATTCCCAATTTGACTATGATTAATTCTCAGGGAGGGTAAAGTTCTGAGGTAGATGGGATGGTGGAATGAAAAGAGAGGGGGGAGGACATGAGTGTGTGTCAGGAAAATTCAATACTCAGGACGGTATTTGTTCTCTTCTTTTGTGACACTAGTCGGTGATACCGATTGAGGGTACTATCTCTGGAACAAGTGAGAGTATAAATGGCCTGAAGTCGAGGCTATGCATCGTCATCAGACGGGTCTTAGAGACGCTGGATCAGCTTTGTGATTACTCCCTGATACGTCTTGGAACGTGTCACAACTTTCAGTTTTAACCTGTGACGATTGAAGCAGTCAGCTATCTGCAAAGAACCAAACATCAGCTGGAGCAGAAACAATCAACCTTACTAGCAGCTAATTACAAACATAAAAGCTGCCAAGTGAACTGTCAGACCATTTCCTCCAAATTCATAACATCACCCAGTGATGATTTTCTTTTAAAGAATTATTCATTTTTTAAACTGTTAAACATAATTGATTATTAAATTTGTTATTTGCGTAAATACACATTTAAAGTTGATTTAATCATTTTGATTGTGCGCACTCGCATGTCTCAGTCATCTTAAATACAGTTAAAATAGAGCTAGTAAATTAAGATTTCACTGAATTAAATCAGCTGGGAGCTTGTACAAGCTAAATTAAATGATATAACCAATCTTTACAAAAGGCGAAGGGTCAGATACAAAGTTAACGTGCTCAGACTCATTCAGCATTGTTCTGAATATCTTGTGGATACACCTTGGAGGTAGAAACATCATTATCCTTCTACGTACAAGTCTGCCAAGAGCAATATCTTGTGAGAAGATAGACACCTTTGAAGACCCACATTAGTTACTCTTGAGTTTTGGCCTTAAGGATAATGACACTTCTATCTTAAGGTAGCTTTCACAAGATATTTCCAGAAGTCACAAACAATGTTGCATTGGGCTGAACTGAACAATTGTTAACGCATTATATCTGGTTCGTCGCATGTTGGGAAAGATTTAAGCAATGGTTTAGCCCGTTCAAGCCCCCAGTTGGTGTAATCCAACGAAATTCCTCTTATAAGTAATAACTCTGTTTAGAGGTAAATATATGTCTAAGTAGTTATATATATATATATAATATATATATAATATATATATATATATATATATATATATATATATATATATATATATATATATATATATATATATATATATATATATATACTATTGGACAAAAGTTAAGGGCCGCCATTCAGTTTAGACAAGGTTTATATAATTCTTCGTGAGCAGGGTCGATTTTCCAAATGTCCGGTAGCTTGAAATCTCTCAAGAAGTCTCTGAATGGTAGAGTGGGACACTGCTAAACGTCTTGCAACATGACGAACAGATTGACCATCCTGAATCCATGCCATGGCTCGACCATGGTCTACAGTGCTGAGACTTCTCCTTGGTGGCATGGCTAATGCAGTGATCATTTCGAGCACTTGTCATACTGATTTATTGCATACCAACGGTGAACACTCTTTACCGATGATCATTTTTCACGTGCATTCAAATTCAACTCACTTTTTCACCTTTTAAACTAGTGGGGCGTGTTGCAAACACCCCGAGTTTTTGCAGCAAGAATGGCAATTTTCACGTGCTGGTTAAAGTGACCCAGTTTTTGGACATTTAAAAAAAATTAACCTAGTGCATACAGAAATGTATACACATTTCTCTGAGCTCAGTTTTAATGACATTTTCACTTGTCTTTACAGTTTGCCAATCAATTATATAAACCTTGTCTAAACTGAATGGCGGCCCTTAACTTTTGTCCAGTAGTATATATGTTGAGTGCGCATCATGGGGCATTGCGATTATGTTAAAGTGGAGTTCGAGAGAGATCGCTTTGCACAATGCTGTACACTCACCAAACACAAAATAAATGCGATCATTAACTATGGCTACAAAGTAGAGTAAAATGACGTAGAAGACATAGTGACAGGATTCCATAGCGTCGGCTTGTGTGGCAGGGGGGGTCCACTTATTAGCAGTGTAGGGTTGATTCTACTTTCAAAGTTTTTATATTAGATGTACGATTTCAAGCAGAAATCTATGTGTGGATTCTAATTCAAATTGGGGATAAACCCATCTCGTCAGGAGTTATGAGATTCGGGGTAAGATTTAGGCTAGTACTTAGCCATCAGAGGATA
Source organism: Oreohelix idahoensis (assembly GCA_024509875.1). Classification (NCBI taxonomy): domain Eukaryota; kingdom Metazoa; phylum Mollusca; class Gastropoda; order Stylommatophora; family Oreohelicidae; genus Oreohelix; species Oreohelix idahoensis. The sequence continues at coordinate 18,243 of JAMPIV010004358.1, forward strand.
TTTGAACAGATCAAGGGTATCGTAACCGTCATGGAAGGGTATGGATGCGGCCAAAGAAAATATGTATGATGGCCGACTAAAGAAGATGTGCAGGAAGGAACCGCAGTGAAATATTTACGTGTATGGAAGGAAGACAAAATATGTCCAGTGGAATTCCTAAGAATAAAATATATGAAGTAAATTAATAATTTTGCTATGGAAGCACTAAAAGAAAGATTAAGTCTTGATAGCCTAAAGAATTTTGAAGGAAAGCCATGGAACTTATGCAGAAATAATTTATGAAATGCCAGAATCGATGATTTAAATGAAACTGTCAAATTGTATTAAGAGCAATGTGTCGCTCATATAAGTTCCTGTGTTGAATAAAGTGAAAGTCGTTTAAACACAGAAGTTTTCGAGAAATGATTTCAAGTGGAAGCATGAGTTTGTAAAGATATAACCAGTTAATATTTGATGACAGTTGGTCAGATGAAAAGACTAAGAACACAACGAACAGTTCGATTACGAATAAAAACTGTGGCCAGAATTTTGGTGACTACATTTCAGAACATTAATATAATATCCCTAGACATCATTCAACATACTGGAGCCAGAAGGAAAAGTTCCTTAACAGAAAGGACGCGCCAAAATTCATGGGGTTTCTCGTCCGGCAGTCACCACTATAAATATATGCCACATTAGTCAAGCTTTTCAATAAGGAAACAGCTCCAATATACAAGGTATTGAAAATACTTTATCAAGAACATTTATCGTTCTGAGAAGGTCAAGGTCAAGGCGCAACCTTGTCTAAACTGCAAGAAAGGATCAAGGTTTGGAGCAACCTAATTAAGACGGGAATATCGCCAGAAACAACTATCATCAGCGGGAAAAGGGTCGTGAACTGAACATTTTGAACTATATTTCGTTGACCTGTAAAATTTTAATCGGCAACACAAAGCAATGGCGTCATATGCAAATTTTCCCAACTGCCAAAAGTCAAACAAGCCTCTACAAGGAAACTCAGGATTTCACTCAAAATAATTCAAGATCAGCATCCTTTGATCAACACGTCGAATAGATCTACGAAGCATCGAAGATTACAATATCAGCTTCGCTAGAGAAGGGTACTTTCCAGGATCTGGGTGAGATCGTTCCTTCGTAAAATCAAACAGTCAAAAGCCAGGACTGAGGAATATATTTTACCACTGCAGATAAGTTCATGTTCAGTGTCGAGACGTATTATTTGATCATCTGAACACTCATACGTCACCTTTTCTTGCTGATCATATTCTTTTATCATTATATTATCCGTTTATCATCCTTATATGTATTGCGGGATTGGTTGATAGGGCTTAATATTTCTGTAACTTCTTCGGAAGATCCAGAAATGTTAACGATTCTATAGGGTTTTATTGAATGAATTGTCAAAGAAGTCCAGTGATTATACTGTGGAGTATTTGTCTTTGATAACCCATTGAATATATTTAATAATTGTTTAGTTGTATCGTCGAGGTATCGCGTCTACTTTGGTTAATATTCTTATTTACGTAATAAGCCATTGTTTAATCGTCTGTTCACTATCTCCATCTTGTCTTCTTGTTATATTCGAATATGACTTTCTGTAATCGTATGTCAATTTTTGTCTTGTTTGATTAATTAATATTTTCATACACATTTTCTTTATTTATGTACTTGTTGGACTTAGTTTCTTTTTTTCTGGTGTGGAATGTTCTGTGATTTGTAAACAATCATTATCATCATCTTTGGCTAACTTGCGCCATGCATTACCATTGTATGTAACATTGCTCTTACATGAATTGAATTGACATTACGTTAAAAAAAAATATTGTTATCGATTTTGATAATTAAATAATTCTGCATAAAACAGATAAGTTTACCTATAATCATGTCATCCTTAGAAGATTTTAGACAGGAAGGCATAAGAAAAGGCTTATCAGGTGTGAAACTAGATGATTATGCAGAGACCAAATATGAGAAACATGTATCCCACTTGGAAAAAATAGCGGAACATGAAATAAGAGCTAAGGAGTTGGCTCAGAAAGATAAGGATCATGAACATGAATTGGCCTTAGAGAGATTAAAAATGGAGGCAAAGGAGAAAGAAGAGAGATTAAAAATGGATGCAAAGGAGAAAGAAGAGAGATTAAAAATGGAATCTGATGCTCTGGTACGAGATGCAAAGGAAAAAGAGCATAAAATGAAAATGGAAGAGAAAGAAAAAGAAATTGAATTAGCAAAAATCCAGTCTCAGGCTTCCGGTGATAACTTTGGATCAAATAATGATCATTTGTCGTGGATGCCAAAATTCAAATTGCCTAATTTTATCTATACTCGAGATTGTATCGATAGTTTTTCAGAAAAATTTGAGATGAAAGCCAACGATATGAAAATTGCTAAATATCGCTGGAGCAATTTATTATCAGATCATTTGACAGGAAATGCCCAGAAATGTTTCATGCAATTAGATCAACAAAGTCGACTAGACTTTGATATTGTAATGCAAGCCCTGTTAAGAAAATTCAGGTATACGGAAGAAGGTTTTATCGAAAAATTTCATGCAATTTTGCCTGATAAGAAGGTTGACTTCGGAGAATTTATCTCCTCCATAAAACTTTACCTCAATCGTTGGATTGAGTTAGCTGAAGTCCCTAAGACTTATGAAGGGATAATTGATTTAATGTTAAGAGATAAGGTTCTTTCGGCATGTAGTTCCGACCTAACAGCTTTTTGCAGGAAAGACGTCCCAAGACCATTTATGAGTGTGAGAAATTAGGTCGACAATATGTCGTCGCCCATCCAGACAGAGATATCAAGAGATTTGCACCAGATGATTCATTACCGGTGGGTGCTGCCTATCATGACTATGGAGATTACCGTCAACGTTCTAAAAGTTCGGATGGTAGAAACAGGTTTAATTTTAGCTCCTCCAATAGAGGAAGATACAACTTTTCAAGAAGGTATTCACCTGCACCATATGAGAGAAATAGGTTTCGTAATTTCTCCAACAGGGGTCGTGGATATCACATTGGTAGATGGAATAATGAAAGACCACAATGGGATGATAGGTTTAAGAATTATCAAAATAATCAAAACATTGATGATAGACAGAATTACAAGAAAGGTGGTAACCAAAATAATTCACAACATGCCAGCAGAAAACAACAACATACCAATGGTTGTGTGGAGCAAAGTAATGCTACTCCTGATACCAACATTGCGAATGCCTGTGTCATAAGGTCAAACAATACTGAGGAGTGTACAGAATGTAAAACCTTGTATGTACCAGGGTCTCAAACGAGATTACTATGCGGTCATACATTGCCTACCATGGCATCATGTGAGAACATAGGACGTCTCACGATACATAAGTGTTTCGTATATAATAGGCCCATAACTGTATTGAGGGACACGGGATCAACTATTGTAGGTATTAGAGAATCACTTATTGATAAAACAGCTTTGACTGGTAAGTCAGTACAATGTGTCAAATTTGGTGGAACTATTGAATGGTTCCCACTGGCAAAGGTAGAAATAGACACACCTTTTTATACTGGTCTGGTGACAACATGTGTTAAAAAAAATCCAATTACAGATTTAATAATTGGAAATATCCCTGGAGTAAAAGAATGTTCTCCGGGTGAGATTGAAGAATAGGTTAAATTCCACCCACTCATTGCTAATGCTGTAGTCACTAGGGCTCAACATGCAGCTGATTTAAAAGCTGAGTCACCATCAGTAGTAACTGAAGACGCATCTTTACGACATGCACATGATATTACTCCAGAGTTGTTCGTAACAAAACAAATAGAAGACGAATCTCTGAGACGTTTATTTAATTTAGCTCAATCAGGAGAGGTCATACCTACAAAACAATCAAAATCTTGTTTTAAATTGAAAAACTCTGTTTTGACTAGATGTTTCAATAAAGGTACAAATACTTACACACAAATTATAGTACCTAGAATTTTTAGACCTATGGTTTTAAAAACCAGTCATGATATCACTATGGCGGGTCATATGAGTGTTAAGCGCACCTTAAGCAGAGTTACTTCATGTTTTTATTGGCCTGGCGTAAATAAAGACGTCAGACTATATTGTCATTCATGTCCGACATGCCAGAAAGTATCTTGTAAGGGCAAGGATCATAAGACACCCTTACAGATAACAGATGTACCAACACGCGCTTTTCAGAAAGTTGTCATTGACGTCATCGGTCCGATAGTCATATGAGAATGAAAACACCAGTATATTTTGATATGCATTGATCTTTGTACAAGATGGCCCGAGGCCATACCATTGAAAGAAATTACTACTATTTCAGTAGCAGAGGCATTATTTTTGATATTTTCAAGAATAGGATTACCTGAGATAATGTTATCTGACAGGGGGACTCAATTTATGTCACAGTTAATGAGGCAGATTGAAGATATGTTGGGTATTAAACATGCTTTTACCAGTCCATACAGACCTTGCTCAAATGGGGTGTGTGAGCGCTACAATGAGACTTTAAAAAGAATGTTAGGGAAGCTTACAGAGTCTAATCCTCGTGATTGGGACAAACTGTTACCGGCAGTTCTCTTTGCTTTTAGAGAAGTACCACACGAGAGTACAGGGTTCTCTCCGTTTGAACTCGTCTATGGGGCCAATCCGAGAGGTCCTGTACACATATTAAAAGATTTACTACTTGGCTCTACCAAAAACGAAGAAACTCGCAGTAGTTACGAGTTTGTTATTGATCTCAGACAGCGTCAGTCTGACGCTGTAAGGTCGCAGTATAATCAATTCAAAACTCCACCCAGAGACCGAGGTTACTTCACAACCAATTTCGAAAGCTAAGAAAATTTTCACCAGGTGATGAAGTTCTTTTACTGCTTCCTACAAAAGAAAATAAACTACTAATTTCTTGGCAAGGGCCATACACAATAAACAAAAAAATAACTGATGTCGATTATGCTATAAACATCAGGGGAAAATGTAAAACATATCATGTAAATATGTTAAAAGCATATACTCAACGTCCTATTGAATTACAGGACATTTGGAACAATATTGATGATGAGACTATTTCTTCATCTTTTGCAGTGGTCCATGCAGAGGACACTGTTTCATCTATTCCTTTGAGGTTTACTTTACCTTCACTAAAATCAGTTGAATCTTGGAAAAATGTTTCCATTTCACAATCGCTTCATCCTTCTTCACAAGAACAAGCCAGAGACATTCTTGGATATTTTCATGATGTATTAACGGAATTACCTGGTCGTACTAATTTGATTACACATAACATCATCATTACTAACCATAAACCAATTAATTTACGACCATATCCAATTCCTATTCACTATAAAGAGCATGTAGAGAAAGAAATTAAGGAAATGCTCAACATGGGTATAATAGAACCCTCTTCGTCACCATATGCTTTTCCCATGGTATTGGTGAAGAAACAAGATACATCATTAAGAATTTGTATTGACTTTAGAAAATTAAACAGTATAACCGTTACTGATGGGGAACCAATGCCAATCTTAGAAGATCTTTTGCCTCAGCTATCGCAGGCAACATATTTTAGCAAATTGGACTTATCTAAGGGATACTGGCAAATCCCGTTATCAGAAGAATAAAAGCCATTAACAGCCTTTACGACACCACTTGGTTTATTTCAGTGGAATTGTATGTGCTTTGGTCTAGTCAACGCACCTGCGACATTCGTACGCATGATGCGCCTCTTACTAGGCAACATACAGGACATCATTACCTACATCGATGATATTTGTTTATTTCACTCATCGTGGAACGAACATGTTCAAGGCTTAACCTCGTTATTACATCTCTTACGATCACATGGTTTGACAGTACGTCCATCAAAAGTTCAAATTGGTTTCAGGGAGATATCTTTTTTTCGTATTAGTCAAAATAAGTTATGTCCAGATGAAAAAACAGTTAAACGCATCCTGGATATCAAAATCCCCTCATCAAAAAAAGAAGTGAGAAGTTTATTAGGTTTAATTAACTACTATCACAAATTTATACCAAACTTTGCATCCCAATCTGCACTATTGTCTGCCTTGACGTGCAAGGGTGCACCATTAAAAATTCAGTGGTCAAATAATGCTAATCGTTCGTTGAATATGATTAAGTCTGCATTTTCAAAGCATCCTATTCTATCGATTCCTGATGCTCGAAAAATCTTTTTTCTCAGAACGGACGCTTCGGGGACAGGCATAGGTGGCTGTTTGATGCAACGTTGGGACGACAGGCTTCATCCATGTGTCTATATCAACAGGAAGCTTCTGCCAGCAGAACAACGCTACGCAGCTGGCGAGCGGGAGTTAATTGCCATTGTTTGGTCGATCTCCAAGCTTTCAAAATATCTAATCGGCCGAAAATTTATACTACAGACAGATCACATTCCACTGACAGCACTGAAAACCAAGACATACAACAACCCAAGATTACACAGATGGTTCTTATTGCTGCAGGAATTTCATTTCGACATCCAACCAATTCGTGGATTCGATAATTGGCTTGCGGATCTGCTGTCCAGATGGTCTGATGAAAATAACTAAAACGAGGTATCCGAAGAGAATGTCAGATCATGCACAGTCATTCAAAAAAAATTGGAGAAGATGAACAGATTGTCATATTAATTGCGCTAGTGGTTTGGGTAGATTTAGAAAAAGCTTTCGATACAGTATGGAAAGAGGGATTGAAAGTCAAACTGCAGAGAAGTGGTGTATGTGGGCGAATGTACAAATGGATTGGTCACTACCTGGAAAATAGAACCGCCAGAGTACAGCTGAGGGGACAGACTAGTAAAAAGTTTATATTAGAGCAGGGTGTCCCACAAGGGGGAGTCCTGTCACCTACACTGTTCCTTGCATACATAAATGACATAACTGACAATATTCAACAAATAGCACACAATGCTTCCTTTGCAGATGACTTAGCGTTGTGGATCTCTGAAGAACATATCACTACTGCAAACATTCTGATGCAGCAAGCACTAACATCACTGGAAGAGTGGGCCAAAACATGGCTCAGGAAGATTAATGAAAAGAAAACAACGTACACTGTATTTTCCCTCTCAACTAGACCTCAGAGCTTCAAACTAGTACTGAACGGAGTAAATCTTCAATTAAATGAAAATCCGAACTACCTAGGCATTATTTTTGATCGCCGTCTGACTTGGAAAAAACAGGTTGACAGAAATCGAATGAGAGCAAGACAAAGAATGGCAATTATGAAAAAACTTGCTGGAACAACTTGGGGTGCAGATGAGAAAGTGCTTAAGACGATGTACATAGGGCGAGTGAGGCCAGTCCTTGAATATGGCATGGCACAATGGGCAACAGCAGCTAAGACAAACTTCGATAAAATTAGCAGACTCCAAAATCAAGCAATGAGAATTATAACGGGAGGCATGAAGTCAACACCTATAAAAGAACTCGAAAAGATTACTTGCCTCCAGCCAATGACAGATAGAAGAGACTGCAGGGCTCAGCAACAGGCCGAAAAATTCAAAAGACTAACAGACCACCCAATGTGCCATAGAATAAATGCTCTTAGAAGGCAAAGACTCAAACGAAGTAATTTTGTAGAATCAACCAAATCGCACATGAGAGCAGTATCCATAGATGAAATATCCACTGTTAAACCCATCTACACTGCACACAAGCTTCCAGTTTGGAAACAAAATCGTTTCCCTAAAATGATAGAAAACATTCCTGGAATTGAAAGTAAAAAGAGCCAAACTGCAACAGATAGAAAATCCATAGCGACAAAATACATAGAGAAACATTATCCACGCAACACCTGGACCCATGCATACACAGATGGATCAGCAACAAATGCAACAGAAAATGGAGGTGGGGGATGTCTTTCTGACCTTAAGCACTGGTGCAGAAAAAAGGCTGTCAGTGGCGACAGGACGATTCTCCAGCAACTTCAGAGCAGAGGCAGAGGCCTTGAAAACTGCAGCAGAGGTTATATTGACAGAAGAAACGGCAGAGAGACAAGTTGCTTTCTTTACTGATGCACAGTCAGTAATTGCAACGTTAAAAAAACAAAATAATACAGACCTGGATGATCTCAGAGTAGTGCTCCACAAACTTTGTCAACGATTCAAAAGTGTTGTGATCCAATGGATCCCATCTCATTGTAACATCGCCGGCAATGAAGAGGCTGACAGAATGGCAAAAGAAGGTTCACATCTACCTCAGCCTGATGCAAGCATAACTTTTGAGGAGGCAAAGAGTTTTATCAGAATCAGTTACAGAAACAAATGGAATGTAGAACATCCAGGGCACACACAGAATGATGCTTACTACCAGCTCCACAGAAGAGAACAAGTGGTAATCTTCAGACTCCGCACTGGCCACAACAGACTGAGATACCATCTATTCAACAAGCTAAAGATAGGAACTACCGATCAGTGTAACTGTGGCACTGATAAAATGACTGCTGAACATCTGCTTCAAAGTTGCCCCTTATATGTGGTACAGAGAAAGTGCATATGACCGACGCCAGCTCCTTTCGTGGAAAAGCTTTACGGGGATTCAAATAGCCTCAAACTGACTACTGCTTTCTTTGTGAACATTCAAGTGGACGTCTGAGAGTGTACGAAGAAGAAGAAGAAGATATTAATTACAAATACAAAAGTGTTATGACTATTCACACTGACTAGTTACTATACAACAGTGGACATTTAAATAGTTGACTTAATATTCCATGGTTCCTATGAATATAACCTAAATGAACTGGAATAGTGACATTATTCCGAGTGTTGACATTTACTATACTGTACAGCATGTGCAGAGGTTCTATTGCATTCACAGTGAAAACATACAGACTCACTCGCATATAAACTATGGGATAGTATACATATTGACATATTGAATTCTATTTCAGGAAAGTGAGACAAACTTTATAGACAATAATTAGTGTATTTATTTTCATCACTTATAACTTTTACTGACATTTTATTTGCACTTTCAATTATTTAATCGAAATTGATTGGGTCTGATCGCAATTAATCTGTCTTTAATCGAAATTAATCGCTCTTAATCGAAATTAATCGGTTTTGATCAGGATTAATTAGTGTTTACTTAATATTCTATTCAGCGTCCACCGGAGGTAAACGCTCGCGGGACGAGGGGGTAATGTTGAGTGCGCATCAAGGGGCATAGCGATTATGTTAAAGTGGAGTTGGAGAGAGATCGCTTTGCACCATGCTGTACACTCACCAAACACAAAATAAATGCGATCATTAACTATGACTACGAAGTAGCCTAAAATGACGTAGAAGACATAGTGACAGGATTCCTCGGCGTCGGCTTGTGTGGCAAGGTCCACTTATAGCAGTGTAGTTGATTCTACTTTCAAAGTGTTTATATTAGATGTAGATTTCAAGCAGAAATCTAGTGTGATTCTAATTCAATTGGGGATAAACCCATCTCGTCAGGAGTTATGAGATTCGGGTAAGATTTAGGCTAGTATAGCCATCAGAGATATTTGAACAGATCAAGGATATCGTAACCTTCATGGAAGGGTATGGATGCCCAAAGAAAATATGTATGATTGCCGACTAAAAGAAGATGTGCAGGAAGGCACCGCAGTGAAATATTACGTGTATGGAAGGAAGACAAAATATGTCCAGTGGAATTCCTAAGAATAAAATATATGAAGGAAATAATATACATATATATACATATATATATATAAGAATCTGGCTCATACGTTTGCTTTCGTACATATAAAAAGCTGAATCGACTACGATTGTTTAGTTTTAAAACAACAGGTAACAAATTTATTATTCAGTTAGTATTAACAGTTTAAAATAAATAAAACGCTGGTGAATTTTATATTGGAATCACATTTTCTCTTCACATAGATTTTTGGTGAGGATACATCAAAAGTCCGTTTTGTTGGTGCATTTTTACAAACACAACTCTTAGAAGGGAGTCCTGTAGCTGTGGTTTTCGTCACTTCTTGGTGATGAGGGCACTTCTTCACCCAACTTGTGAGATTTAGGCGGTTGGTGTTGATTCCCTGCGTTTCACTCACAACTAGTTTCCTTCCACGAACTTTTGGAAACAATAGAAAGAACAAAATACTTCTGTTAAGTACACTGAGTTGGAAGCTTAACAGGCGCATCTTTTCGTTGCCCACCCACCAATTTTACTCTCTCAGAAGAATTACATTCTTGAGTATACACAGTGTAACTCAGGAAAGATGATAGAACTCACCACTATTCCTCTGGGGATTAACTGGGAAATTGTGTCTGGACAGCGCGAATAATGATTTGTGCCTGAACTAACATTAACAAGTTACATATATCTCACAAACTGATATGCTACACTTGAGGCACATGTGATGTAATAATCACTCATCACTGTTCCAGTCGGAGTCTGGGGTCGCCTATGCTGTCGGGTTTTCCGAACGACTAGCCAGAAACAATCACTTGCTGTAGTGGTTCATGAATATACTCTTTTCATATGTTGAGAGTGCCAGCCTCATTTATAACCACTAAGCAAGAAACATGTAAAATTTCACATTTGTAATTAAATTGTTTACACTTACCCCAAAATGTTTGGGAATACACAATTTCCTTGCATAGATCTAGACTGGACACAGCTCTGTATTAGATGCTTCGAAATCACTTTGGTCTGGGAAATTAGAGTTAATTCCTCTGATGGTGGCTGTTCTGCAAAATCACTGGGCCTGGGAAAAATTTTCATTAATTCATCTATGATTTGTGATCAAATTCCTAGGTTCCAGTCTTGGTAATTGAAGTCCTGGTCTTTTTAAGTTTACAGTCTTGTATTAAAATGCGGGTTTACTTGTAAAACCAAAGTTGCCCAATACTCGATCTGTCACTGCTAATAATGGAATTCTAGGTCCAAACCTTCTCTTTCTGGTTTTTTGGGGTTGCTCGTATGAAGTTACGAAGCAGTCTGTTCTGTGTCTCTGAGTTCGCTAGATTATATATCCCATTCTCAGTTTAAATCACAGATTGTGCTTCCGCCGAATTTTCCAATGAGATACTTTGGATATTCCGGCATCTCAAATCAAACCAATCAAATCTCTCTAGCACTACGTGGGTTGTTTCATTTAAAATATCCCCTCCTGAGTTTTAAAATATTAATTTTAATATTTCATGCGTGACCTCTGTCTAATCATGCGGTAATATTTCCGGCGACATCTTGTGCCCAACTCATAAACACCATCTGTGAACTCAGTTGATGTCCAGATGCTACTTATCGCCAATATTTTCTCTCCGGACAGATTATCGTGATAATCACATACAATGATGGTCCCGTGAGACGATTATCTCATATCGTCTGTGATCGTGCTTTCTCCAGACAGTCAAACAAAAGGATCGCCGGCCGCTCAGACAAACAATATGGTTTCCTCAGACAAACAGGCCGCAACCGAGGTGTTAATTGCGTGATTGTTGCTGGTCCCGGAAATTGGCTACGTGAAAGTCGCTCAAGAGGTGGCGAGCCGGCTTCTCATGATTATAATATCGCTTGCTGACCAGTGATAATTAATGGGTATTGTTACGATAATACACCAGTTCACCTGGCGGAACGTAAATAAGTCTGAGGAGTGGTAAACTGTAGTGGATTTTGATGGTATTGTATGGTTGATGGTACCTAGTGTGATGTATGAGGTCAGCTGTGAAGGCTGCCTTTTTTAAATGTATGATTGCTACGTTACAGAAGGCCCTTCATTCTTTACGTACTCACACATATGTAATAGGGTACTGTTGTGGTAGATTATGTGTTGTGGTAGATTACACACACAGATATTTAATAAGTCTAATAATATTAATAAACTTTATAACACACTGAACTAACTCAGGCTGTTTTAGTTTTAAAATTTAAATCTTTTGATAAATTTATTTGTTCTGAACCAAATGTTTAGTTGGTCAGAACATAAGAAATATTATGGAGTTATAAATGGAATGCATAATCATATGACATAATAAAATGGAAAATGTGTACCTAATTATTTCAAATGACTGGTTAATAATAATTATATTAAGATAGTCCCAGGAGAACTTATTACTAGATATGCTGTTGGGGTGGTGTCATCACTCCCAGTCTATGACTACCAAACATTGTCCATTGACTTAGGGGATGAATACATGGTTTATTTCCCACAATGGTATGTCTTTATTATGTGAATTTATGGTGAATTAGTTGATAGTTGGTTTTGGATAAGTTAGTTGATAAATTTCGTTGGTGAATTTGTTGGTGAATGTCGCAGGCCAGATATCACTTATCTCGCCTGCGTCGATCTTGTACAAGAGTCTGGTGGCCCCTCCTCTCCGTGCTGGGGGATAATATACGGCTGCTCTGACACAATGTTAGACTGCACTGGTCCACACTTGTGTATATCACTACAGCATTTGGCACCGCTTTGGTGCCAAACAGAAACTCACAATTCTGAAACAAAAGTATTGGGTCATGTGTCAGAACTCTACCTCCTGAGCCACTTCTGCACACAACACTACACAACAACACCACACAGACTGGGTCAGATCTCTCTGACCACACAGCACATCTTACCCAGTTGGTTTCACATAGTACTAGTTCCCCAAGACTACATTGCATCTGAGATATGTTCAATAGCTTCCTGCTATTGAATAAGATAGGTGATATGTTCCACTGATCTCAACACTAGATCCTTTTTTCATAGTTTTATTTAGGCGTTCCTATATATTTTCTTTGTATGTATGTCTCTAGACCCTGAACTTGGGCTGGGGACCTAGAGCGAACACTTACTTGTCGTAATCATTTTTATGATATGGCAGTATCAATCACTCGAATTATTAAAATATACCAAATAAATATTGTTCATTCTTACCAGAATTCAGAATTGAGAACACAGTTAAATTTGCTAGCAAAACTCAGCTGAGCTGCTGGCTGTATGATGGCGTCCCACTATATATTTGTATTCTTCTGGAATCAACACCACTTATTAATTTAAACTGCGTCTCTGAACAGACTTATGTCAAATGGCAAAATTTCACATCTCTGTCCCGCTACTATAAAATGCGTTGACCAATCGCCGACTTCCCCCTAACTTTCAAATCTACAACCAAAAGTCACTTCAGTCAAATCTCAGTCAAGTATGTATTACGGTCTGTTAGTCCGTCTGTCTCTACTTGTTTTTTTTTCATAAAAAACACGCTTGGTTCTACATGCATTTCCTACACGAATCTGCCTCCTAAGTTATTTTTAGCTACAATTCTCCACCATTTCCCCTCTCTTTAATTACAGCTCGATTTTTACGTTTGCATGCTCAAGGCCAAAAATTTTGGAAACTTTAGTGACATTTTTTAACAGTGCAGTCGCTCGTCTGATATGAACAATACAGTCTTTTGTCAATATCTTCCTTATTATCTATCCGTCTGTATAATTGAAAGCATATTATTTCTCTGCTCAAGATGGGCTATCAAACTAGCTAGGTTTTATTTTCATAACTCTATTATTAAGAAAAAACATATTTTTTTCTCAAGTTTAGTTTTTGAAATTTGTTCGAGAACCTTCTCTCATGTGTTTTGCCGCGGCATTCAAATAAAGACCAAGTATCGAAAAACGTCCAAGAAATGACTGTCTCGAATAAGAGCTAAGGTCCTTTTCTTGTCCATTTCCTTACTTATGTCAACTAGGGACGTGAATTTTTTTCCTTTCACCCCCAATTGCGTCTTTTTTGCCGTTCGAACTTCAAACACGTGTTCAGTCATATTTTTCCTTTTGGTGTCCTCCGTTCTCTCCCGTCTACAAAGGGTAAACGTTTCGTCTGCACTTCTAACTCGTTAGTTTTAAATGGCGGTGGGAAAGGCTGGCATGGGCGAGCATGTCTCCTAGTATCTTACGCATTATTTTTAACCCTACATTTTATCGTTAAATTTGGAGATATTTTAACGTTGTATCATGGTAAATTCATCACACATCTCCCCACCTGAGAACATGCACTACGGCAAGTTCCAAAACCAGTGATACACATAGATAAAATTACTCCTCACGCCTACCACTACTCTAATTTTGATCACAGGGGTGCCGACTGAGGAAATCTGCACCGACATTCAATGACCCTGGGATGTATTCGATAATAAACTGATAAGGTTGCAGTAATAAAGACCACCTCAACAATCTTGCGTTTTCATGCTTAGCCTGAGATAAGAATACCAGGGGCTGATGATCCGTCTGGACCACAAAAGTCCTACCATACAGATAGATTTGAAACTTCTTTATTGCCCAGATTAACGCTAAACATTCCTTTTCGCTTGTAGAATATCCTTGTTCCGCTTTATTCAATTTGCGGCTTGCATAAGCGACTGGGTTCAGTTCCCCATCGGGTGAAGATGACCTCTGCAACAAGGCCGCCCCGAGGCCTACATTACTTGCATCTGTTCTCACCACAAAGTCCTGTGTCAAATCAGGCAATTTGAGAATAGGCTTGCTAGTGAGTTTTTCCTTTAATTCTTGGAAAGCTAATTCACATTGCGCAGTCCAAATAATTTTATCTGGAAGTCCCTTGCGAGTCAGATCAGTCAGAGGAGCACAAATAGAGTTAAAATTTTTGATATATTTTTGATAAAATCCGCATAACGACACGAATGATCGCACGTCCTTTTTTGTTTGTGGTCTAGGTGCTCTCTGCAGTTTTTCCAAGTTCTTGGGATCAGGGGTCATGTTACCCTGATATACAGTGTGTCCCAAGAATTCCAACTCTTTGCATCCAATACAACATTTTGTTGGCCTAGCAGTTAAGTTCGCCTCCCTAAGCCTATCAAATAACATTTTTAGAGCGTCAATGTGTTCTTCAAATGTCTCTGTGGCGACGAGAATATCATCCATGAAATTCGTGATACATGGGTTATTCAGGGGATCCAACAATTTGCGCATCATCCTTGAAAATACACTCGGAGCATTTTTCAGTCCGAATGGTAGCATGTTGAATTCATAATGTCCTTCCGATGTGCTAAACGCTAAATAAGGTCTCACTTCAGGCTTCACTGGAATCTGGTAATAGCCTTTACTAAGATCCACCTTTGAAAAGTATTTTGCCTTGTTTAATCTGGCAAATAACTGTTTTGTGTCTGGTAATGGATCCACTTGTCCTTCTGTGACAGCATTCAGTTTCCTGTAATCTATGCACAGTCTGTGTTCCCCAGACGGTTTCCTCAACAAAACTACACTGGAGCTAAAAGATGATTCACTGTGTGAAATAATCCCCTCCTTCAACAAATAATCTATTTCTTCCTTCAATGCCTTCTCCTTCGCGAACGGAATAGAATAGGCTCTCATACAGATTGGGTTTGAGTCTACCAGTTTCATGTCATACTGTAGCAAATTTGTATGTCCTGGTTTATCTGTTAATACATCTGTATGTTCCTCCAGAACCTGTTGAACTCTCTCCCTCTGATTTTTAGTCAGGTGCTTACTGACTTTTACCTGTGCGGCTGTTTCACAAGGATGTAATGGGTATTCATGCGAGGTGAGTGGTTCCTTTTGCATTTGAGTTGCGATAGCCAAGGTCAGTAAGGGGGTGCTTTCCTGGAGTGGTCTGTCCAGATACTTCTTTAAAAGGTTTACATGATAAACTTTCTCCTTCCCCTTTTTGTCAATTTTATAGTTTGTTCTAGACACCTTCTCTAGAACCGTATATGGACCTTGCCATCCAATTTGTAATTTATTCTGGCTGCCGGGTAGTAGAAGAAGCACCTTCTCTCCCACAGCTAGTTCTCTGTCCTTTGCCTTCCTATTAAAATATGCTGCATGTTTCTTCCTGGCTTGTCTCAAATTATCATTTGCCAGTTTCCATCCAGCTTTCAGACGAGTGGTCAGTTCGTTCACGTATTGATAAGATGAGGTAACAGTCTCTTCTGCCTTCTCATCTGTCCAGGTCCTTAATAAAGCTACATCTGGACTTTTAAATTTTCATACTTATTTTTCATGGAACCCGTCGGGTCCCTTCCATTAGAAGCCTTATAATGAGGACTTTTCTTCCTAGAATCATCACTCACAAATCGACCACTACCAATTTTTTTCTTGGGTTTATCTCCCCACTTTAGATTGCTTGTGAGAGATCTTCGCTCTCTTTTAGTTTCATCCAGTTTATATAACTCTGACCGAGGGATTGTCAGTTTATTCTGGGTTAAATTTCTTCTTTGTACTCGTCGCATAGTGGCCATGTTAATCCATTCAAGTGAAGACTGGGTGTGAAAAGGGGGGCTCCCATTGCACTTTGTCTACCTGAGTATAATTATTTTTCCTTCCAGGCCTAAGTTTGCCCCGTGGCGTTTCTAGGTCCTGCACATATTTTCCCTTTGTGGGTGTTCCCTCATGAAATACGCCACATGCTTCTACAAAGTTTTCAATATCGACATTTACGTCGGGCCAATAGTATTTTCGAGCAACTTTTTGGCAGATGGTACCGACTTTCTCATGGTCACCATCTTTTCCAACATGTAAGCTCCTTATTAAATTTGCCCTATATACCTTGGGAAGAACCAACTGTCCGTGACCAGTGGATCTAGTTCCTGTCTTCCTATATAGCAATCTGTCCTTCATAAAATATTCCCCTTGCTTGGAGGTGTGTGGCATTTGGGCAATTTTTTAAAACATGGCTTGAGTGTCCTATCCTCAGCCTGCGCCTTCCTCATCTCCTCTGGATGAGCATTTATAGGTTCACCTTCTTCCTCCTTTTTCTGTGACCTGGTCTGCACTGTCGCCATGATCACAGGTCTCTCGGGATTCCCCAAGAAGACGTATCTACACCCCAATATCAGAGGGTAGATTGGTTCATCTATCACTGCTGCTCTGATCTCTCCTTCCACATAGCGAGTTTTCACCGTTATCCTTGCGATGGGAAGTGTCATGAGTGGTATGTCCTTAGTCGCCCCTTGTATTTCCACTGTTTCTGTGGTATACTGACTTGGGTCCACTAGGCTAGACTTCACAACTGAATCATAATCCAAACCTGTATCATAAAGGCACCTTATGGTGACCCCATTACAAATAACATCCTCACAAACTGGGGGGTGATAAGGTTCCTGCTGTCCATTAGGATTAACCTTTAATCTTTGAGTCCCCGACTTCATTGCAGCAATGTTTGAAGGTTTCCTTCTACAAAATTCGGTGTTATGGTTATCTTTCTTGCACCATTTGCACCATCTTTTTCCTTGGTTAAACGGTTTTCTTTCATTGTATTTTTGGTCATTGAACTGTGAGTTTCTGTCTCGATAGTCATTTCTTGGCCGTTCAAAGTTTGTCCTGCCTTTATTACCCTGTTCTCTATTTTCAAATTTATTAAATGGCTGTGGAGCTTTAAAAGTTTCTATGTGCTTCTTTTTAGTGCCACTTACCTCTGCCTGGGCTGCCTGATACCTCTCAGCGACATTTAAAACCTCCCCCAACTCTCTGCACCTTGTTCCATGAGAAATTTTCTCAAGTCTGGAGCCATGGACTCTCTCAATTGCTCTATCATGATCATCTCTTTAAGATCTTGGGTCTTCCCCAGAGCAGTCCATTTCTCCAAATAGGTTTCCAGTCTGGCAGAGAATTGGTGGTATGTCTCCCCAGACAACAGTTTGGCATTTCTAAATTTCTTACGATAAAATTCACCATTTTTTTCGTACCTCAATAACAAAGCCTGCTTTAGCATGTCATAATTGTCTTGGTCTTCTCTGTTCATTTTTGCGAAAACTTCATAAGAAGTACCTCTCAGTCCCTGTGATAACTTTAAACTCCACCTCTCTCTCTCTAACCCATATGTAGTAGCTAATAACTCAAAACGACTGAGGTACCCCTCGATGTCATCGTCTTTTTCAACAAAATGGTCTAAATGAAACCCCATAGCTGATGTTGAGGCTCCCTGACTAGGCGTAGCATCTGAGGCAAAAGGGCTGGCACCATTTTCAGGAGCCTGGCCTTGTAACTCCAGCTCCCTTAGTCGTAATTCGTGCTCCCTTTGCAACCTTCTATCTTCTGCCTCCCTTTCGGCCTTTTTATCTTCTGCCTCCCTTTCGGCAGTCAATCTTTTATCTTCTGCTTCCCTTTGCTGTCGTTTTTCTTCTGCCTCCAATGCTTTTGCCTCTTTGTCAGCCTCAATCTGCAACCTCTTAAGTTCTTTATCAGCCTCAATTTGTAACCTCTTCTCTTCAGCTACCCTCCTATCTTCCCTTTCAATATACTTGTCACATTCAGCAGTTACATACTGAATTAAAACCTGACCATCCATTCCCATTTCCTTCGCCGTTAGCACAGCAGCTGATCTGAACTTTGCCAGCTCAGCCATCACACAAAATAACAATGATCAAGGTAAAAATCTAACTAATCAATAACTAAAGTAATTCTAATTAACTATTGACTAAGGTAATTCTAATTAACCAATTAATTAATTAATTACCACTGGATGTGAAGATTCACCAACTTTTATTTTCACTTTCAATTTTAAGGGACACTTTTAATTTTTACAATTAGTCCCCCTGGTGTTATTCTCCCACCAGGAGATCCTAATATTTATGATAAGCTAATTATACCTGGACAAGACCCCAATATATGTAGTGGATTTTGATGGTATTGTATGGTTGATGATACCTAGTGTGATGTATGAGGTCAGCTGTGAAGACTCCTGAGATAAATGTAGATGTGAATTACAGAAGGCCCTTCTTACTACCACTTACGACCTCACACATATCTTTTTTACTAATGAGTGCGGCTACGTTAAAAGTCTAGGGTACTGATATGTAATGTGTTGTGGTAGATTACACACACACACACACACACACACACAGATATTTAATAAGTCTAATAATATTAATAAAATTTATAACACACTGAACTAACTCAGGCTGTTTTAGTTTTAAAATTTAAATCTTTTGATAAATTTATTTGTTCTGAACCAAATGTTTGTTGGTCAGAACATATGAAATATTATGGAGTTATAAATGGAATGCATAATCATATGACATAATAAAATGGAATGTGTATATCTAATTATTTCAAATAACTGGTTAATAGTAATTATATTAAGATAGTCACAGGAGAACTTATTACTAGATATGCTGTTGGGGTGGTGTCATCACTTCCAGTCTATGACTACCAAACATTGTCCATTGAGTTATGGGATTAATACATGGTTTATTTTCCCACAATGGTATGTCTTTATTTGATGGTGAATTAGTTGATAATTTAGTTGATAAGTTAGTTGATAAGTCGTTGGTGAATTTGTTGGTGAATGTCCAGCAGGCCAGATATCACTTATCTCGCCTGCGTCGATCTTGTACAAGAGTCTGGAGGCCCCTCCTCTCCGTGCTGGGGGATAATATACGGCTGCTCTGACACAATGGTAGACTGCACTGGTCCACACTTGTGTATATCACTACAGCATTTGGCACCGCTTTGGTGCCAAACAGAAACTCACAATTCTGAAACAAAAGTATTTGGTCATGTGTCAGAACTCTACCTCCTGAGCCACTTCTGCACACAACACTACACAACAACACCACACAGACTGGGTCAGATCTCTCTGACCACACAGCACATCTTACCCAGTTGGTTTCACATTGTACTAGTTCCCCAAGACTACATTGCATCTGAGATATGTTCAATAGCTTCCTGCTATAGAATAAGATAGGTGATATGTTCCACTGATCTCAACACTAGATCTTTTTTTTTTCATAGTTTTATTTAGGCGTTCCTATATATTTTCTTTGTATGTATGTCTCTAGACCCTGAACTTGGGCTGGGGACCTAGAGCGAACACTTACTTGTCGTAATCATTTTTATGATATGGCAGTATCAATCACTCGAATTATTAAAATATACCAAATAAATACTGTTCATTCTTACCAGAATTCAGAATTGAGAACACAGTTAAATTTTCTAGCAAAACTCAGCTGAGCTGCTGGCTGTATGATGGCGTCCCACTATATATTTGTATTCTTCGGGAATCAACACCACTTATTAATTTAAACTGCGTCTCTGAACAGACTTATGTCAAATGGCAAAATTTCACATCTCTGTCCCGCTACTATAAAATGCGTTAACCAATCGCC
Source organism: Oreohelix idahoensis (assembly GCA_024509875.1). Taxonomy (NCBI): domain Eukaryota; kingdom Metazoa; phylum Mollusca; class Gastropoda; order Stylommatophora; family Oreohelicidae; genus Oreohelix; species Oreohelix idahoensis. The sequence continues at coordinate 38,314 of JAMPIV010004358.1, forward strand.
GACTTCCCCCCTAACTTTCAAATCGACAACCAAAAGTCACTTCAGTCAGATCTCAGTCAAGTATGTATTACGGTCTGTTAGTCCGTCTGTCTCTACTTGTTTTTTCCTAAAAAACACGCTTGGTTCTACATGCATTTCCTACACGAATCTGCCTCCTAAGTTATTTTTAGCTACAATTCTCCACCATTTCCCCTCTCTTTAATTACAGCTCGATTTTTACGTTTGCATGCTCAAGGCCAAAAATTTTGAAAATTTAGTGACATTTTTTTAACAGTGCAGTCGCTCGTCTGATATGAACAACACAGTCTTTTGTCAATATCTTCATTATTATCTATGCGTCTGTATAATTGAAAGCTTATTATTTCTCTGCTCAAGATGGGCTATCAGACTAGCTAGGTTTTATTTTCATAACTCTATTATTAAGAAAAAGCATATTTTTTTCTCAAGTTTAGTTTTTGAAATTTGTTCGAGAACCTTCTCTCATGTGTTTTGCCGCGGCATTCAAATAAAGACCAAGTATCGAAAAACGTCCAAGAAATGACTGTCTCGAATAAGCGCTAAGGTCCTTTTCTTGTCCATTTCCTTACTTATGTCAACTAGGGACGTGAATTTTTTTCCTTTCACCCCCAATTGCGTCTTTTTTTGCCGTTCGAACTTCTAACACGTGTTCAGTCATATTTTTCCTTTTGGTGTCCTCCGTTCTCTCCCGTCTACAAAGGGTAAACGTTTTGTCTGCACTTCCAACTCGATAGTTTTAAATGGCGGTGGGAAAGGCTGCCATGGGCGAGCATGTCTCCTAGTATCTGACGCATTATTTTTAACCCTACATTTTATCGTTAAATTTGGAGATATTTTAACGTTGTATCATGGTAAATTTATCACACAAACAAGATAAAGACAGTCCCATAGCAGATACTTCTGTAGGGGAGTGGAGTGTTAGAGACTTCACCCTGCTTGATTCAGCATAGAGAGTAAAATAATAAATGAAAGGGCACAAAATATGCCAAATAATAGCGATGAGTGAGAGGAAGAGACAAATGAAGAAAAAAGGTGATACTGCCGGAGTGGACGTGAGATCGCACAACCGAATCGTCACATCAGGACATGCGGCAGGAAGAGCACAGCTTAATTATTTCCCCCGTTGTGTTTGGCGGGTTACGTGCTCCTATAACCCAAAGTTTTGTGTCACGTGATAGGTCACGTGTGGTAGTGCCAACCAATCAGACACAAACTTTGGAACCTCTAGAACAGGGGTTCTCAACTTTTTTTTTGTGTTCACGCGCCCCCTCCCCCCTCTTTTTTGTCTGAGCCTCATTTACCTCTGTGGCTCCCTCATTGTCGCTGTTAGCTGGAAAAAGGTACTTTACCATCTTACTCTGGGCCCTAGAAATATGGCATGGCCTGGGAAAAAGGGGGGGGGTGGTGGGGGGCGCACATGGCCGACGTTGAGAACCAGCGCTCTAGAATAGAGATACATTCTGATCCCTAATGAGAGTTGACAAAAAACGGACAATATATATATATGTGTGTGTGTGCGTGTGTGTCTACGTGGTCTGTGTGTGTATGTGTGTGAGGTGGTGTCCGCTACTACACGCATCCACAACTACCAGTCCCCAGTGCCGTTCATCAGTTGTGATGTTGACATCTTTCAATGTTGTTCAATTGTACAACATCTCCTCTCCTTCTCTTCCTTTATATATTTTCTCCGTCTGTCTTTTCTTGTATTAGACAAACATAAAGGTATGTTTTCAGGCATTCGTAAGAAATAAAGAAGTAGAACACTAGACAACAGAAAAACAACAGACGTAAGTGCCTTACCCAGGACTCCAACGCAGGACCTTCCGTGCGACAACCCTGCCTAGCTATGCAAGCGAATCACACTATCCTCCCTGCCATCGAGGTATCACCAATAAGTGATGCTTCGATGACGGGTCATTAGTACGACCCGCAAAACATAACACCGGAAATTTACTATGGGCAGTCCAGCCTATTAATGACGCAATCACTTCTGTTGTTCCCCTATTATACAGTATAGGTCAGACTACACAAGTGTTATGTCTTGCGGGTCGCACTAACGACCCGTCATCGAAGCATCATTTTTTTTAAGGTAGTAGACTACCTTGTAGGGTAAAAAACTCAAATTTTCCTTTCAGAATCAAACAACCATGGGTATAGTGTTAGTATGGACTTAACATTTTTGTCCACATAATGACCTCATTAATTATGCAAATTAGCTATCCAATATGGCCGCCGTAGTGAATAAATTATACACCTTTTTTAAAACATCATAACTATGTTATTTTTATAAGGATCTGACTGAAACTTGGCAAATTGAATTAGTATATATAGCTTGAGGTTTTGACTTAAAATAACAGATATTGACCGAAAAATTGATTTGTAATGAATTTTCAAAATTTATATTTCTTGAATGTTTGATATTTGTGCCTCATTATATATGCATGATGGTCATAAAACTAAAATTTTGAATTCAATTGTATCCATTTTAGGTCATAATCTGTAAGATTATATGATAACCAACTGTGTTAATTTTCATGTCAATTGAATGTACAGATCCAGAGATATCTTGTTTCAAAGATCACCAATTATGCTAAAAAGACAATTCCGAGAAAACAAAGAAAAACAGAAAAAGAACTCACAAAATGAAGTTTAATGAGCTCCTGTTGAATAAAGGTCTCCTTCTACTGCAGCTGCAGTGTCTATGAATCCCATTTTCAGTGCTCTCAGGGTCTTTCCATTGCAATGTCCTTACTTGCTGAATAGATCCTGTGCAGCGTTCTCCTGTATGCTTTCTTTGCCATGAGTTGACTTGTGTTCATGTATATCGAAAAATTCTGCAATGCACTGTGGCCTTTCCCAATAGAACGCACAAATGCCACCATTCGCACATTTACTTCTTTGTTTGTGAGTAGCTGAAGATGAAACATCAGAAGTATTGAAATTGGCAGTCTATTCGCCACTGTTTGTGCGCTTGATACTGATTTCATGACAAAAGCCATTCCGAGTCTCTTCGACGATCTCACAGGTCAGTGAGTACTGATAACATTTGTCACATCTAAAGTTAGCGCATAAAAACCCAAACAGTAGTTTTACATCCATAAGGATAAACCCATTTCCTTTGTTGTCATTTTTAGCTTGTCCTTCACTTTCTTGGACCTTTATGACCTTTATTTTCTTTGCTGAGGAGCACAGAGGTTTTATAGCGTCACTATCGACAATAGGTGTCTCATTTTCAGGCAACGGTTTGTTGGTGTACACGCCTCCCAGTCTTTGTCTTATTTCTCATTGTGAACAAAAGAAGCTCTGCTAACTACTATTATACAGAATCAGTATAAAACTAGCAATAAATAGAGTTGATGTTGGTGAAAATGCACTATGCATGTAACAAATGTTGAAATTTACGATCAAAGCTTTCTAGACACACACTTTTGAAAAATTCATAAGAAATCATTGAGTGATTCCCCGTGGAAAAATTATAAATATCTTTTTCCTGTTGCCTCAGTATAATTATAATTTCGCAGTTTTACAATTACGCACCTTCTTGTTGGGTCATTATTCACATGGTAACCAACTATAAACATTGGTTGCTATGCAAATCACTCAAGGGGGCGTGTGTAGAAAAACACTGATTCCTATCAAACCAGAGTATCTCTAAGCTTCTATGAATTATTTTTAGTTCAAGAACATGTTGACGATGATTTAAAGCATGAAAATGAAAATTGTTGGATTTTTATTTTTTTTTAAGCTTTTCTGGGTATACTTCTACCTTAATGCCTAGATGGCAGGGAGGATAGTGTGATTCGCTTGCATTGCTAGGCGGGGTTGTCACACGGAAGGTCCTGGGTTCGAGTCCTGTGTAAGCCACTTACGTCTGTTGTTTTTCTGTTGTCTAGTGTTCTACTTCTTTATTTCTTACGAGTGCCTGAAAACATACCTTTATGTTTGTCTAATATTCATTTACTGTTTACAGGCCTCGGGTTTCCCTTCCTTATGTGTTATAAATGTTTTCTTGTATGTGCAAGTGTATACAAGTGACAGTGTGTTTTCGTGTATGTTGGTGTTTATGTGTGTTAGTGTTTATGCGTGGATGTGTGTTTTTGTGAGCGTGTGTGTGCGTCAGTATGCATGTGTCGTGTGGGTGGGTGTGTGACAAATCATCGAGTGGGAATATTTAAATATATGTTATTGTAAACTCCCATGAAGTCGTTAACTTACATAAGTGCCCAATCCTGTTTTACTATGTGACAAATTGGCAAAGTGCAGTCGAACCAGTGTCTGATCTAGTGAATATCCCAATTCAGCTGTGTTTGTCACACTGATAACCCCTATAGGTGTTATTCTACACTCAGAGATATCTATATCACATGTAATCTCGAACAATCCAGATCATGTAGAAACTTGGAACTTAATTTAAAGTGTATTACTGTTATCACTTAGTGAATTTATACCTTAAATTTTTTATCTTCTTCTTAGTATTGTTAATTGAATCTCTACGCTGCGTATAATATTTAAAATTGTTGTAGCGGAAGGTTTTATATGTGTGAGATGATAGTGCTAGAGTAGAAATAGTATTCTCTCCAGAATGTGTGAGGTCCCAGTGACAGAGAAGTACACTGGTATCACTCGATAGTCACGGCTGTGAAAGTATCTGGACTGAAGATATTCAGAGAACAGTCAGACCTTACTGCGCCACCTCCGCTATGTGACCACCTGTGATATAATAAAAATTCAACCAAACTCAGTATCAACTATATTGAATGAATAAAGCTGGTGAATACAATTTATATCCTCTTTATTTACATCTATCTAATTGTGGTGATTGTGTGTGACTGGTGATACAAAAGTTATATTTATACAAAACCAAATTGGCGAATTCAATTACAGTTTTTGCAAGTTAAACTAAAATGTCATTTCTTTAGACTCTTCCAATTAGTTGGGTAATAGACTTCTTCACTGTCTTATTCACTTTATAACTTTCACTAGTTTATCACGCAAATTGTCATCACAAAACTCTGCTTGACAATTATCACTTCTTGGTTGCACGATTGTCACAAATATCACTCATCTGTTAGGTTAATCAGTGTTCATATGAGATGTACAGCTTCAGTAGGTCTTGCTTCTACCAATCCAGACACTGCCGGGGCGATTCGCATTGATCATCGAGCAATTCTTGATCATTAACCTCTGACTTTTGGTTGACAAGTATGAACCCTCGCAGGATCTAATTAAGATCAGTAAAGACTGGCTTTAGTGGAGTAACAGAACTGCCTGGCTGCAAATAACAAGATATTGGCCTCTGCACGTTCCTCTCTCTCCAGCCGTTGTCCTTCTGTCTTGCTTCGCTGTACAAGTGAATTTGAAATCATTTCCGTCCGCCCTTATATATGCAGCTACCGGACGTACAGGAAACAAGGCTCGCAACTCCAGCAAACTTCCCAAAAAAGTGGTAACTTCGGGGGGTTTGTGCTAGAGGTGTTTCAAACCTTGGTCTCGTGCATTTCACCTAACCCAGTTCAAGCCTTTGGAGTTATATATTTCCGTTCTCCATGAGTTGACCTATATATCCATATGTTGTTTTCCCATATCTGTCGTGTTAACGATTTTATATTGAATTATAAATAGGAAAGACACAGCATTTCTCAATGCACGGACACTATTCTTGCGAAATTCTTCACAACTACTTACTCCCTTCTGATTTCCTTGTACCTATACATAAATGAAGATATTCCCGTCAAAAGGAGACCATTCTCATCCTTGTCTGTCATTCCGTTCTCCTTCCCGATCGCTAATTCTAACCATGTTTCGGACGATTATACTTCCTTATACAATCGCCGAAGTCGTTCTATCTGACCGTGGGAAACCCCTTCTCTGATTGGCTGCCCTAGATACACACAGGAAAATACCCCTGCATTCCTTTGTTCAGGTCAGCACACTGGTGTCCCACTTTTCGGTCTTCAAACATTTAACTAGGCAATGCGTAACATGCGACAGAGCCTCCCTCTCTTTTAAGCTGTAGATTTCTACAGCTAACAACTGTAAGCTTTGCCGTAGTTAATGTTCTTCTTACTCTCGTTCTATCTCAGTTGGGTGTCGACTAAGAAAATCTGCTCCTACATTTTGTTTTCATGGATATAGATTTATCCTTCGCTATCTCTCTTTTCCCAGTTCGGCTTTTCATCCAGGCCCTTACCGCTGGTGAAATGGGGTCGGTAGGTTTCCCTTGAAGTTTACCGCCCTCTTTTCGTTGATAGTTGGTTGCGGTTTTCCCTCGCAAATTCGTAGGTGTTTGATTTTGGCTACGTGATTTGTTCTTTTCTTCCAGTGCATGGGTTTCAGACTGCAATTCAACCTGTGTGGGATGTTTCCTTTCCCCTCCAGTGCAAGTCTCGGGAGTACCCATGATGGCTGGTTTGCTTGTAGACTTTTGAAGACTCTTCCGCCGACTTTCTGAATCTACCTGAGTGCACTCTGGACAGGAATTTACATACCGATTGATGTCTTCCGTAATACCTGGCCAGTAGTACTGGGTGGCTATTCTTTGTTTTGTGGCACCATTACCCAGGTGTTCACTCAAAGTTATGTGCCCCCAGCCTATAACCTTATTTCTATAGGTGGATGGTACAACAATTTGACCATGACTTTTTGTCCCTCTGCCAGCTTTCCTGTGCAAGAGTCCATGTTCCATATAGAAATTTCCTTTCCTTGGAGTGTTATGTGGTTTTGACAGTTTGCCAAAACAAGGCTTCAATGTGCTGTCAGCTACTTGAGCCCGTTTCATTTCAGTAGAATGAAATTTTAATTTGGTGTCCCTCTCTATGTTCCTGGAGTCAGACCTGGTCTGGATTTCTGCCATAACCATAGGTTTCACCGGGTTTCCCAAGAAAACATATCTACGCCCCAACATCAGGGGGTAAAAGGGATCATCTAACACTGCTGCATTTATCTCCCCTTCCACATAGCGACAACTGACATGAATCTTTGCTATGGGTAAAGTGAGGGGTAATGCTCCTTTTAGTGGCCCTTGAATATCTACTGTTTCTGTGGTGATTTGTTCAGGGCGCACCAGAGATGCACACACGACTGCGTCATAGGACAATCCTGTGTCATACATTCCTGTGACTTGTTTGCCATTCACAGTCACTATCTCCTGTGTAGGTGGGTGATGGAAGCTATTCTGACTCACTGTCAGTTCCTTCCTATCCGAAGTCCTCACCTGTAGACATGCAGCATGATGAAGAGGTTTTTTTTCCTTCCACAATTATCAGTGTTGTGGTTGTTCATTTTGCAGAACTTACACCATTTTTCTTCCCTTCGTGAGGGTTTATTGTTATATCCTGGAGGGTTCTTGTCTTTGTAGTTATATCTTTGGTTGTTCTTGGTTGTATTGTCCTTTTGTTCAAACTCGTTTTGGTTTTGTGGTGACTTGAAACTATCTCCCTGCTTCCTCTTATTTCCTTGAGTCAGGGGGTGAGCCAGTTTGTGACTTTCTGCATAGATGATTATTTCATCTAATCTCTCTCTTTTATGTTCTACCAGGAATGTCTTCGTCTCAGGAGACATGGACTCCAGGAGTTGTTCTATCAACATCATCTCCTTGATCCCTTCAAAATCCTGATTGAAGTTTCCTAACTGACACCACCTCAGCAAGTAACTTTCCAACCTTGCTGAGAACTGCTGATATGTTTCTCCTGTCTGGAGCATAGCAGTTCTAAATCGCCTTCTATAAGCTTCTGCGTTTTGTTCGTAACGCAACAACAATGCTTGTTTCAAGGCTTCATAGTTTTCCTGATCTTCTTTTTGCATCTTCAAGTAGACATTATAAGATACTCCTCTCAATCCCTGTGACAACTTCAAATTCCACTTTTCTTTTTCTAGGCCATAAGTAGTGGCCAATCGTTCATATCTGTCAAGGTAATCCTCTTTTCCCTCTTCTTTCTCCACAAATGGGTCCAAGTGGAAGTTCATAGCTCCATTGGAGGTGCTTTGGCTGGCGCTGGTATCCGAATGAGATGACCTACTACCATTAGTAGTAGCCACTGCCTGTATTTCAAGCTCTTTTAATCTCAGTTCATGGTCTCTATCAGCTTGTAGCTTCCTTTCCTCAGCTGTTAATCTTCTTTCTTCAGCCTCCAATTTCTTGGCTTGAGCCTCAACTTCCAACAGCAGCCTCTTTTCTTCAGCTTCCATTCTTTTTGGCTTCTCTCTCAGCTTCTAGTCTTTTGGCTTCTCTCTCAGCTTCTGCTTGCAGCTTCCTTTCCTCTCTATCCATATGTTTGTCCACTTCAGTTGTGACATACTGGACGAGAGCATCACCTGTCAAGCCCAGCTCTTTTCCCATCTGCATGATCGCAGTTCTGAACTTCACTAAGTCAGCCATTATATTAAGTTAAGTAGGGTATGAAAACTTACCTAAACTTACTTAAAATAATTATCAAATGGACAACACAATTAATCGTGCAACCTTGTGATAGTCAATATTTACTGAGTACTCTAAGGTACTTTACTGAGAAAAAAAATCTATTCTAGAATTTTCAAAAAAAAATTTTTTTTTTCTCTATTGGTGGCCCAAGATAGACTAAAGATAGATGTATAGATAGAGGATGGCTCAGGATATACGAGAATATCCCGCGATCGAGCCCCCACTGTGGCGAAAGGTTTTATATGTGTGAGATGATAGTGCTAGAGTAGAAATAGTATTCTCTCCAGAATGTGTGAGGTCCCAGTGACAGAGAAGTACACTGGTATCACTCGATAGTCACGGCTGTGAAAGTATCTGGACTGAAGATATTCAGAGAACAGTCAGACCTTACTGCGCCACCTCCGCTATGTGACCACCTGTGATATAATAAAAATTCAACCAAACTCAGTATCAACTATATTGAATTAATAAAGCTGGTGAATACAATTTATATCCTCTTTATTTACATCTATCTAATTGTGGTGATTGTGTGTGACTGGTGATACAAAAGTTATATTTATACAAAACCAAATTGGCGAATTCAATTACAGTTTTTGCAAGTTAAACTAAAATGTCATTTCTTTAGACTCTTCCAATTAGTTGGGTAATAGACTTCTTCACTGTCTTATTCACTTTATAACTTTCACTAGTTTATCACGCAAATTGTCATCACAAAACTCTGCTTGACAATTATCACTTCTTGGTTGCACGATTGTCACAAATATCACTCATCTGTTAGGTTAATCAGTGTTCATATGAGATGTACAGCTTCAGTAGGTCTTGCTTCTACCAATCCAGACACTGCCGGGGCGATTCGCATTGATCATCGAGCAATTCTTGATCATTAACCTCTGACTTTTGGTTGACAAGTATGAACCCTCGCAGGATCTAATTAAGATCAGTAAAGACTGGCTTTAGTGGAGTAACAGAACTGCCTGGCTGCAAATAACAAGATATTGGCCTCTGCACGTTCCTCTCTCTCCAGCCGTTGTCCTTCTGTCTTGCTTCGCTGTACAAGTGAATTTGAAATCATTTCCGTCCGCCCTTATATATGCAGCTACCGGACGTACAGGAAACAAGGCTCGCAACTCCAGCAAACTTCCCAAAAAAGTGGTAACTTCGGGGGGTTTGTGCTAGAGGTGTTTCAAACCTTGGTCTCGTGCATTTCACCTAACCCAGTTCAAGCCTTTGGAGTTATATATTTCCGTTCTCCATGAGTTGACCTATATATCCATATGTTGTTTTCCCATATCTGTCGTGTTAACGATTTTATATTGAATTATAAATAGGAAAAACACAGCATTTCTCAATGCACGGACACTATTCTTGCGAAATTCTTCACAACTACTTACTCCCTTCTGATTTCCTTGTACCTATACATAAATGAAGATATTCCCGTCAAAAGGAGACCATTCTCATCCTTGTCTGTCATTCCGTTCTCCTTCCCGATCGCTAATTCTAACCATGTTTCGGACGATTATACTTCCTTATACAATCGCCGAAGTCGTTCTATCTGACCGTGGGAAACCCCTTCTCTGATTGGCTGCCCTAGATACACACAGGAAAATACCCCTGCATTCCTTTGTTCAGGTCAGCACACTGGTGTCCCACTTTTCGGTCTTCAAACATTTAACTAGGCAATGCGTAACATGCGACAATTGTGTTGCACTACGTTCTTTGCTGACCACGGAACCACTACTGCTGCTTGTCGCTTTGCAGGAAGCCTGTACCAAGTGTTTAACATTCCGTCACAGTTCACATGATGAAGTCGTCATACTCTAGCACAACATTATATTAGTCGCTTTGTGCGACATGCCGTGAGTGTGTGGTAGTCCTATTCTTTCAAATATCTTCAGAAACCCCCGTGAACTTACTCGTGGCACTACAACAATACTGCTGTTTTATTGGACGTATTATTTAGATAAAAATTCCAGAATTTCGTTAATAAATTATGATAGAATAAGACCTAAGGTTCAAATTGAAACCTGTGAGTAGCAGTGTGGATTTGTTGAGCAAACCGGGACGCTGTGGTATATACATGAAGATCATTGGAGAGAGAGCCTTGAAAGTGTGAACATATCTATACCTGCGCTTCCTGGACTATACCAAGGAATTTGACAAGGTGAAACGTCAACAGATCATCAGACAATTTGAAGTTATAGATCTTGCTGGGAAAGATCTAGGAATAATCAAAAACGTGAACTGGAAGCAAGAAATGAGTGCATGCGCAGAAAATAAACTAGACAGTTTCTAGCCAATAGAATAAGGTGTTAGGCAGAAATATGCTCCTTCACCTGATCTGTTCTCTCTAATCAGTGAAAGCACCATAATGAACTGGAAATACGAGGTGGAAGTTAAACAGAATTAATTTAGTCTGTACTGATGACACAGTATTAATAGTAAAAGACGAAAAAGACATACAGATAACGTTCGATACAGCAGCAACATAAAATGCAGAAAAAGGACTCATGCTGAATGGCAAGAAAAACGTAACAATAGTTATCTCCATGTACAGGACCTCCCCTAAATGCAGAATAAGTATAATAGTAACAACATTTAAGAATACACAGTTTCAGATACGCGGATACAATAATTACTTCAGATGAAAAATACACGGCGTGATCACCTATGCCATGATACACGACATATGACTTAGTTTGTCATTTGGATACTATTAGTTTTGTAATGATTTCATTACCATTTTTTTTTTCTGAACTTATTAGTAATTTAGTAACCGAGACTAAAAATATAAAACAATACTAATTTATTTACTGATTTCTGGTAACTTCTTTCTTTATATATTTTTAACTGCCCGTTAATAATGCAACCTTTTCATGGCCATTTAAAAGTATATGTTTCAAATCAGTGAGAAGACACGTCATGAAATTCTTCTTCTTATCACTTGATAACTTAAAGTCATTCATTTGACTAAGGAGTAAGCATGGGGCAATTTCCGAGGATAGCGACAGACATGGCTAGACAACACCTACTGCCTAGAGCGTGAGTATTATTATTGATTCATTTACATTTTTGTAGTGACTGTGAACAATTTATGTGTGTGCACAAAATAATGTGTGAATTAGCTACCGATTTCCGCGGGTTTTTCTCCGTTTTGTGTGTTCGCGTGAAATTTTATGTAGGCCTACAATCCTTTTTTTTTTTAAATATAGGAAATCCCCTTTGCACAACACATGATAGTCCTATGACAGAGCTACAAGTAAAAGGACAGGCAGCAGTGAAACTGGTGGAAACTGATGGATCTCAGTGAACACGAAATATTGCTGAGTTTTTCTGCTTAGCAGTGGGGGTAAAAACAAAGCACTACAACAATGATCGACGCAGGAAAACAATTGGGAAATTGTGAAGGAGAGGGGCGCGGAAACTCAGATAACAGTAATTAGTAAATAAGAAACTTAATACAAGGGAGGTAATATAATTATTGAATTGGAATAAAGGCAGATTCTTTCCCTTAAAATTTGGAAATAAATGGCGCAAGGGAAGTAACAGAATTATTGATATTGTCTAAGTACAGATTCTTTCCCTTTCATGAAAATGTGACGGGAGGTAACTGAATAATCATAACTATTGACAGGAACAAAACATACGTTACTTCCTTTAAAAATCCATTGGAGTTCAAATAATTCTGATTTTAAATATTTTGAATTACCATGAACGTCATTCAAAAATAAAACATATTGTTAGTATACCGACAAACAAACTTAAAGGTTAAAAAATACTGAAGCTCCGTTTTCTTTAATATTTTCTGTTCAAAATAATAAGTCCAAAAGCATCTTCTAGAAAAGATAGGCAATAATATCTCATTACTAGTAACAGTCCTCTCCAGTCATAACTGACTATGGGCATGCGCCTTCTATGTGATAGCCCTCAGCTCTGGTTGTTGTTAGAACTTCTCTTCTCCCTATCTGAAGTGTCGCACTTGGGATCATCGCCACTTGATGCGATAAGTAGCTTCATCCTCCCAGATTGCTGGATTTATACCCAATGCCTTCACGTCACTCTTGCACACATCTTTGAACCTTAAGTGCGGTCGCCCGTCTGTTCTTTTATCATCTGCCTGTTTCCGTGGACAATATCTTTAGAGATGCGTTCATCTTTCATGCGGCGGATATAGGCAAGTCATCGTAGTCTTGGACTTCGAATACAAACCTCCTAAAATGATTGAAAGTTAAGTTCGATAACTCATAATCATGTAGGAAGAACATCGTAACTATCCCGCAACAAATGTAGGCTATAAACTATTTGTCAGAAATCTGAACTGATAGAGTACCGTAGTTATTTGCAGATTACGTGATTTTTTTTTTTTTTTTTTTTTTGTTTGAAAGAGGAAAAAATAAAATATTGACCTATCATTGTGCTAGTGCCCATCATACCTTGCGACAGAAGCCCTTCTGCGTTTAAGCTGACTAATATTTAACGCTACTGACCAGGTACTTGTCTAAATTCGTTAGTCTTATAACTTAAAAAAAAACCAGATATTGCATGTAAGAATTCGCTTCTTTTTTTGTTAATTAATAGCGTTACATATTCCACTTAAGATGTTTGAATACATATTCTTGACTTTAACGTTGTGAGCGGTAACAAAACAAAATACCTCACGGACCATGTCAAAACGACAACACACACCTGTATTTCCGTGTTCGCCATCTTGTGAACAAAATAAGTTTTAATAATTCCTGCTGATTATTCGCGTTCTTTGAGTTCCCAAATCTATAAAATCAGTTATAGAAGCTCGCGTGTAGTTAATTTGTATACATATGTAAGAAGGTAAACTAATTAAACAACAATCGCAATCGCTTAGTTTAATTAACGTAAAATTCCTCTTCCAGCACATTCATTTCCTTTGACAATTTCTTACGGAAAGTGTCGGGCATCCACGGGGGAATCAGCTTTTTAGCTAGCACTAAGGAATGTAGATGTGTGATTTTTGTTAACATCTATAACATCAAAAATGTAAAAAATGTGTTTGTAATAGCTCATGATTTATCCCATAACACTCGCTCATTGAGGCACCACTGACAATGATCGCTTTTATCTATAGACTGGTAGTCTGTTCAATTCCATAATATTTAAATATTTTTTAATTGTTGGACAAAGATATCTGGTCAATCTTTGATGGATTATAATTAGAATACATCGTGGTATAATGATAATATACCGTGTCTGCAATTTCAGGCGGTATATTCTGTTGTTGCAATTTGCTAATCGCATTGCCCTTCCAGTCAATTTATGAATATAGGGCAACAGATAATTTCTAATTGTATGAGTGATACCCAGCCCATTTGGGTTATAATTTGGGTAAACAATATTATAGAATACTAGCAGATATACCCGGCGTTGCCCGAGTCAAAAAAGTAACGGGAACTTTTAAAATAGCAACTGGTTGCGGTGCTTTTTGGAGCTGGGTTGGCCATGTCCTCAGAAGAGACCCCGATGCCATCACAAGAACAGCTATGCTATGGACCCCTGAAGGAAAACGAAAGAGAGGCCGACCAAAAACAACTTGGCGGAGGACTGTGGAGGGTGAGATGCAAAGAATGAACCAGAGTTGGGGCACTGTATGAAGGATGGCCACCGACCGAGCAAAGTGGAATCAATTTGTTGTTGCCCTACAAGACGCCACCAAGCGTAATGGCCACTGACTGCTTTGACGGTCGGCGGCTAAGGATCAAAGAAAGAAGAATATATATATATATATATATGTATATATATATATATATATATATATATATATATATATATATATATATATATATATATATATATATATATATATATATATACTAACCGCCATTAAAAACGCATCGAAATCGTGACATGTTTTCACTGTTGAAATGTTTATGCAAGTGAGCGATTTTCAAACCCCAAAACTGTGCAAGTGATGAAGTTCATGTATTCCCACTTTACTGTCGATGTGATGTTTACTTCAAATTTTGCGTGATAAATTCTGGCTTTGTTAAAAGTCGAATCACATTGAAATTTGGCACACGCATTAGTCAAGTTTCAGCAAGTAAAAAGCCATTATCTGTTTCATCGAAAGAAAGTCTGTTAATGTTTTTGTCATGCCTCGACTGTCGTCACAACAGCGATGGCAAGCTGTTGGTATGCTCAGCAGTGGAATGGCGACCAGAGAAGTTGCCAGACATTTCAATTGTGACCAGTCCACTATAGTGAGGCTGAACCAGCGATTTCGGGGGTGACAGGTACCACCAATGACCGTCCCAGGCTTGGTCAACCTCATGTAACAACACTAGCTCAAGATCGCCAAATTCTATTGTTACATCTGCGCAATCGCTTCCAAACAGCAACGACGGAGACGCCGATGCCAAGCCTGTATTGATGCTGTAGGGGATCATACACGGTATTAATGATGGCTGTGACTGAATGACAGTGAGTGCGACTTTTGTTTTTACACCTAGGGTTGACAACTGCTTAGGAGCCGGTTCTGAATTGTCTCATGTTTAATAATACAGCAAATTTGGGTTAGTAAATGGATGAGAAATGTAAAATCAGGGGTTTCATGTATTTTAAATTTAGCACAACGAGTTGCGGTTCATAAACTAATGCGATGCGTTTTTAATGGCGGCTAGTATATATATATATATATATATATATATATATATATATATATATATATATATATATATATATATATATATATATATATATATATATATATATATATATATATATATATATATATATATATATATATATATATATATATATATATATATATATATATATATATATATATATATATATATATATATATATATATATATATATATATATATATATATATATATTCCTGATGATGGCAGTTTTTGACGTTTCTTTGGAAAGTTCTCGTGCGGCAGAAAGAAATCGCAAGCTCCAGGTGATATCAGACCGTTATCCAGCTACTATTGGCAAGGCTAACAGCTGTAGAATAGTCAAGTGGAATGTTTGAACATTGAAGGAAGGTTTGTACCCGACAAAATCGGATATCCCGAAAGACGGTAAACAAATATTACGTAAGGGTATGAGAATGATTGTAGTTTACATCTAATCACAAGACGTTATTACGCTCCTTAAAGATTTTAGTGCCACCGAAGGGAAGGCGAAATTTAAAGATGTTCTAGGCAGTTATGGATAAGAGAAAGTAATCAAAGTGGAGAATATTAAGAGTGGGCGAAAATGCATAAAAATGTCATAGGAAACATTTGGTTCAAGTATTTTCCGAAAAAAATTTTGATATGGAGAGGCTTACAAAATAAAACTCATAACTAAACTGATTATAAACTAATCAGCTAAAGATATTTAAATTCATTCATTCCATTTCTCCCGTTTTGTTCCTTAGGGGGCATGGAGCCACTATTTATTATTGTTAGTAAAACAGGTCTAGAACCTGACTTAATTGTGGTCACATTCCAATAAGTGGAAAAATAGTGAATGACTAAAAAAAATATATAAAGTTAGAAACAAAAAGATTAGACACAGAACTGCGACGTTTGAGTGTAGAACTACAAATTTAGAAGTACTGTAATAAATAGGTATAACGATGTGGGGAAAATACAGAGAACAGGATCACATACTTAAAGATTCATTTCAATAAACAGAAGGAGAATTAATAGCATCAAAGAAGGAAACTGTGACAAAAATGTATGCCAGAAGAATTAACAGAATTAATTTAAGTAGAAAGAACAGCAAGCAAGAGAAAAAAAACTTCAAGATAAATAAAGAAATAAAAAGCTAATGCATCAATGCAAGAGAAGTTTAGCTAAAACAGCATTGGCGAAAAAAAAAAGGGAAGGAAAATCATTTTAAAATTAATAATAATTGAAAAACTGCTTACAACGAGTTGTGGAACTACAACAGGCAAAATAAACCTCTCCAATACCTAATGTCTGAAATAAAATGATGGTGCAGTATGAATGAAGAAAAAACAGTGGAATATGAACCGAATGCGTGGAAGAGCTGTATAGCGAAGAAAGACCAGAATTAACAGACAGCATTACTCAGGGAGGACAACCAATATTTGAGAAAGAAGTAAAAGATGCTATTAAGAACGGGAACAGAGGAAAGATAATAAGACATAACCAAACTACACTAGATTAATCAGATAGACAAGTTTAGAATATAAATAATAGCGAATTGCTGACTGGCATTGATGAAAGTGGATGCAGAACCAGGCGACCTACTACAATCTGCATAATATACCAAGGACACCTTAGACCAATGAATGTGAAGATCATTAGTCGTATGAATTATATGCACAAATAATTAAGAATTAGAATGAAGAGAATGAGACTGAATATATAAACAATGGACATAGCTGAAACAGTGTGGATTGTTGAATGCAATGTGACACGCAATGCTGTGTACATAATACAACAAACTAAACCAAATACCGTCTCCATTAATGGAGACGGTACTTGGTTTAGTTTGGTTTCAAGGACTATTTTCACTGCACACGTACAACGCCATCAGTGCTCCGATCTCCTCCCTTAGATCACACAAGGAGGATCACAGCACAGTGCACGGACTCCGTAGCACCGACGAGAATTCCAATATGTGTATATAGAAATCAAACATTCTATAAATATACTCGTATATGGTGGGTAGGTTTCTAATTTTCAAATTTTGCCAGGGCAACAGCCTTATGGCCTAGGTTCTTTGAATTACAGAAGGACGAATACCTATGCTTCATAGATTATTTGACAAAGTGAAACATCAAGAGATCATCGGAAAGATAGATGACATAGCTGACGGGATAGATCTCAGAATTGTAAAAACATGTGTGGCCGTGTACATAGTTGTTCCTTTGGAAACAGACTATATTCTTACAAGACAGAGGAAGCACAGACCACCCCATAATTTTATATTTTATGAGAAACAGAAAATAATAAATAGTGTCACATATTTAGGGTAGAGTCGCTTCTACACGCCATTTCTAATAATTGGGTGATTTCCCCTGACCAATCGGATAGCTCAGATTTACCCCGGGGAAAGTGGAACAACGACGCCATTTTGGCAGTAGAATGAAAGAGCGCAACTCAAGAGGTCGTATCTGGTCCAGCTCTACATATTTCTTAGTTTGAGAAAATCAAACTTCAACATTTCTTATAAAATGTGTATTTCAGGACATTGAGTGGTTATAATTTTCTTACTGGCGTAAGTAGTGACAATCGTTAAATATGTATTTTGAATAGAGCTCCCAACCCTAGTCGCAGCAGAGCTAGGTTCGAGGATTTGAGTCAATTTGCAAAAAAAAAAAATGTCTTACACCTCAAACCATGTAGAGTAGAAAATATTCTTGTGTTGGAAAGCATTTAACTCAAGGAATGCTTATGACGATAAAGAAATCAAGGGAAAATCTGAGGAGATGGGTAAATGTCGTCGAACCTAAAATAAGACTGTAACTTAAAGGAAGGAACACGGTGGAATGAGAAGGTTCGCCATATTTGACAATTGAGTAGGCCTACGAGACAAAGATGCAAAAAGGGATTTTTGCATCGATGAAAGCATCTGATGAGATGATAGAATTTTATTATACTTATCATTGTAAAAATGTTCTGAATTCCAGACTTTGTTGAAATTTTAAGTTTCATGCTGAAAGATATTAAAGTTTTGCATGAAATCGAACGCTGTTGAAAAGGTGAATTACTACAGTTTTGAGATCTAGATAAGAAATCTATCCATTTCAATTAAATTCGCTACATCAACACCTAAGAGAAGAAAATCGAACCTGGTAACACAAATTTAAGAGAGAAATCTAAATCTCTGGTGATTAGGCCAGTTAAACATCTGCTCTCTGTAAAGTAAACTGAAAATACTGCATATACCGGCACTGCCACATGAAGGTAATATGGTGCCGTTCCAGTCCTAAGGAACACCTGCCCCGGCTACATGAAGGTAATATGGTGCCCGTGACCACTTCTCTTTGATAAAGCGAATAACTAGCGATCATAGACCATGGACGATTTACTACAAAATTTTCAACAGCTGGGTGTGGAACAACAACAACAACAACCACAGAACCAACCCGTAAATACACAACCACTGCAGCCCCAGGACAGACAAAATATGGAAGGACCAACAATAATAGCACTACGGCAAATTACTGAAACCCTACAGAAAAATGACAACTACGCGAAATTCACACAGGTTAGATCCATTGTTCAGCCGTTCGATGGCAACAAGAAAAAATTCAGAAGATGGTTGTCCGACATGGAAAAATTTGCGGCACTAGCAGAGGCAACAACGGATGAAGAGAAAAAGAAAATCGCTCTGTTAGGTTCTGATTCGTACGTGACTGATTTTTTAAGAAGGAGGTCCCAGCAGTACCCCACAGAAACCTACGAGTCCCTAAAAAAAGAGCTCACCCAGAGATATGGGGAAATCATAGACAAAATGCATGCTTGGTCAGTCCTTAGAAGCATGAAACAGGAAAGAGATGAATCGGTACAACTTTTTGGAGATCGATTCCTCAATATGGCAGAAGAGGCATTTTTGCGGAGAAATCCCTACCACACCTGATGTAGAAATACAGTTAGTGGGGATATTTGCCGATGGCCTTAGAGCGGAAAATATCAGAAGGCATCTTATTAGAAAAGACACCAAGACTATTGCTGAAACAATCCAAGCAGCAATACAGGAGGAAAATCTTCACCGAAGGTTCCAACAAAGAGCAGGTAGGGAACCCCGACCAGAATATAGGGACTATGATGAGCATGAGCCTATGGAAGTTGACCATACCAGGAGGCAATGGACTCGCCCACGACAACGAGATGATAAGCCCCGCAATTATAGACCCCCCACACAGAGGCAAAACGACGTCAATAATGTCAATACAAACGGATGCTTTACATGCGGTAGGCTCGGACATGGTTACAAGTCCTGTAGAGCAAATTACAATCACGCACCACCCCCACGTGATTACACCAGAAATCAGTATACCAGAGGCGCACCTCAACCCCTCATGCGTCAGGGAAACGGCCGCGCCACTCACTAAACAGGACCGTTAGTGAGGGCAACAATCACAGAAACTGGTCCAAAACAAAAGAAACAACACAGAACAGAAATTGTCAAGTGGGCCCATCCAGTAAAATACAATATGAAGAAATGTTGCATGATGGAACTAAAATACATCCGGACCCCAGTTCCTGCATCATGTCTATACAGGGCCAACAATATAGGGCACTGGTAGATACAGGAGCATCCATCAGCCTTATTAGGTTCCAGCTGTTCAAGAGGATCCAACACTTAGTACGATTTCAACCGTCCAAAACACACCTAGCTTCAGTCACGGGACAAAGACTAAATTCAGTTGGGACAGCATGGCTAAAATTTTCCTTAGGCGAAACAAATTTTGAACACCCATTTGTCATTACTAAAGGAATGTCTAGAAATCTTATCCTAGGGAGAGATTTTTTTTAACAAACACAAAGTTCGAATATACTATGACCTCCACAAAATCAAAGTCAACAATACGTACATAGATCTCCAGGACGATATCCACATAGCGTCTTTAGTAAGGATTACAGCTCCCATAACGGTGGCTCCAAACTCCCTGGTCATAGCAAAAGGCAGAGTAAAAAATTCTGAGTACATAACACCAGGGCAATCAATTCAAGTACAGCCCCTAGCAGAAGAAAGCATTATTGATGACCCATTGTTGCAAATTACAGAGGGAATCGCTGAAGTCTCGAAGTCCAGAGATTTCCCCATCATGATATTGAATATGTCAGGAAAAACTACCACTATAAAAAGAGGCACAGTTGTAGCGCAAGTGGATACGTCAACAATAAGACAAACCAAAACCAATAGAGACCATCCACAAATTGTCTCAACCACTCCCACTGGACATAATGCACGAAATCGCAGTACAAATAACCATAGTACACGGAAAGTAAACAGTTATAAGGCTTATGCAGAAAAAGGCAGTAACATCAGTCACAGTTATGTTACACCACAGCATACCCTACCCAGATGGCAGAAACGAACCAGTCCATACATAAGAAGAGAAAGGCCACAGTATGAAAATGACTATAATTACTCATTCTTGCGCCCCAGCACACCAAGAGAAAAGATGAAGTGCTGTATATCACAGAGTAACAGAGAAACAGAAATTGTCTTGCCAGGAGGATATCCAAAGCGACAAGACAGTGATACATGCCCCATGGAGTATCAATATAACTCAAAAACAGGTGGATATGATAAAGTCCCAAAACCAATTGAAATTTCCGAAGAAAAGGAAGAATTCTTATATGACTATACCACAGGAGGATACTATAGCAGCAAAGTTGGAAACAGAAAGAATGAAAAATTTTCGCCAAGGGAAAGAAGACAGCCCTATAGCACAAACAGAAGAGATACAGTAACGTACGCGGATAAGCGCAGTTACGGCAGAAATAATCAGAAAAAATGGCACAACAACGACTACCCCAGAAATATAATGAGAAATGAATATACAGTAAATGCAGTGACAAATGGAAATGCACACAGTACATGGCAGAGGAGACAGTACCAAGCACAGCCCAATGAACGGCAAAGAACTACGCAAAAGAAAGCCACATACCAGGAGCACAGATTTTCACAAGATGCAAGAAAAATGTCCCAAAATTATGGGAATGAAACGGAGGCATCAAGACAGACCAGAGATATCATAGCAGATCATAAATACAGAGAGAGAATAGCTCAGTTACTTGCAACCCTGAATGCCACAGAAGATAATAAGCAACGTTTGAAAACGTTTGTAGAAAAGCACCAGGATGTATTCGCACTCAATGACATGGAATTAGGCAGAACTAACACTGTCAAAATGGACATTCAAACAACCACAGAGGAGCCAATACATATGAAACCCTATCATACGCCCTTGAAAAAACAGAGAACTCGTGGAAAGGTCTATAAATGAAATGCTACAGGCAGGAATCATCGAAAGATCCCGTTCCCAATGGTCCTCACCCATAGTGATCGTAACAAAGAAAGACGGCTCCAGTCGCTTTTGCTGCGACTACCGTGCCCTTAACAAAATCACAAAAGTCATTTCCTACCCCCTCCCCAGGATAGACGATCTACTTGCGACGTTAGGAAAGTCTACATACTTTACCACACTTGATGCAAGGTCAGGTTTTTGGTGCATCCCCATGACACCTGAGGCAAAACAGAAATCCACATTCTGTTCACATATGGGAAGCTTTTTTTGGAATGTTATGCCATTTGGTCTAAAAGGATCTCCAGCAACATATATGTCACTCATGGATGAAGTGTTAAAGGGTCTACATCCATTTGCCCTGGCATACATAGACGATATCCTGATACATACCGCAGGCACGATGGAAGACCACCTCCGCAAGGTTGAAACAGTGTTTGATAGACTCAGGCATCACCAAATAAAGTTAAAACTGTCGAAGTGTGAGTTTCTAAAGACAGAAACAAAATATTTAGGCTTTGTCATCAATAGACATGGCGTCAGACCTGATGAAGATAAAGTCAAAGCCATAAGAGAAATGCCTAGCCCCAAGACGGTGAGACAAACACGCTCATTTATTGGTACAATAGGGTACTATAGGCGCCACATCATCAATTTCTCCAGAGCAGCAGAGCCTTTGATAGCCCTTACCCGCAAGTATGCACGCTTCAAATGGACAGAAGACTGCCAGAGATCCTTTGAGTATCTAAAAAATGCCCTAACCACCATCCCACTGCTTGGACATCCAGATATTTCTCAGCCCATGATACTATACGCCGATGCCTCAGATAACGCAATTGGTGCTTGTTTGGTCCAACCTGTACTAGAAGATGAAACACCCATCCTACCAAACATTCCAAATGAGAAACCCATTGCATTCCTATCCCACGCATTGTCAAAGTCACAAAAACGGTGGACCACCACTGAGAAAGAAGCATATGCTATTCACTATGCAGTACAAAAGTTTGACTTTTACGTCAGAGGAACTAAACTCATTATAAGAACTGATCATCAACCTTTGGTTAACTGGCTCACCAAAACACAAGAACAGCCAAAGAAGTTACAGACATGGGCAATGAATTTACAGTCCTACGACACCACTATCGAACATATCCCAGGCGAAATGAACACCTGTGCAGACCTCTTATCCAGGATTAAATATGATGATGAAACTGAAGTGAAAACAAATAGAGTCAAAAATGATGGCACATCCTCAGAGATTGACGATAATGCTAAAGAAATTAATGAAATTACTTCATCAAGTCGAAGAAGTACCTCATCAATCTTCCGCCACTCCACTCAGTAGAAGAAGATCCAAGCCAAGAGAGATGTTTAGACATGAGATGAAGAACAAGCGAAAGATGCAGAAATTGTCCAAGCCTGCTCACATACGTGAAAGAAAACCCAACAAAAGTAAAAGATTTTACAGTACAACAACACCCAACGGATGGGAATTCTAAATACTATATTGATCAGAAACAAGAAGGGACACTAAGAAAAGTCCATTCCAGCACATCTAAGTAACCCAGCAAGTAATTAGCTACAGTAACAATATTTTCATGATAACAATGGGCACATGGGAAGAGACAAAACAATTGATGTCAAAAAGAAAAGGTATTATTGGCAAACTTTCTACAAGGACATTACAGAATATGTAGCCACCTGTAGAACATGTAAATTGAGAAACATGAAGCCACATTTAATTCCCCTTCAAGAAATGCAACCTTCCCATTACCCCATGCAAACATTGAGCATTGACTTATCAGGTCCTTACCCACTCACCCAATCAGGCAACAAATACCTCCTGCACATAGTTGACCAATACTCTGTTTGGCCAGAAAGTTACCCACTCAGTGATGCCACATCGCAGTCCATCACGCAAATTTTTTTACAAGAATTCATTCCCAGGCATGGCTGTCCAAAACGAATCATTTCAGACAACGGTAAACAGTTTATAGGTAACCCATTTAAAGCCACCTTACACCAGCTGAATATTGAGCATACTACAACCACTTATTATTGCCCAAATGCAAATAGCAGAAATGAACGCATGCACGCCACCCTACATGATATTATTAGCAAATATATCAAGGGGAAACCACCAATACTGGGACCTATACATTAACCAAGCTCTTGAAGCCATCCGAGTAAACGTGAACGATACCACAGGAATGTCACCCTTTCTCATGCTATACGGAAGAGAACCAAACTTTCCGTTAGACAACCTACTTCGCCCACAAAGAAAATACATGGGAGAAGACCCCATCGAAATAATCCTTCAAGAAAAGTATAAAGCTCACCAGATTGCACAACGAAATACGCAGAAGGCATTTCACAAGAAACAGAAACAACATGATAAATCAGCCAAGTTACCAACGTACAAAATAGGAGACAGAGTATACTACAAGAAACATGTACGCAGTTCAAAATTCGATGACCGATGGTTAGATGGCTACAAAATCATGAAACAAACTACGCCTGTAAACTTCATTATTTGGAATGAAGAGAAACAACACCAAACAAAAGCTCACGTAAAACAAATAAAAATTGATAATCACCGGCCCATTCCGCCTCTGACGACAAATACAAGACCAGTTCAAAAAGCCACACCTAAATTATAACCCATCCAGCACAGATGCGTCTGACATCTCAGAGTCAGAGACGACAGACTCTGAATTTTACCAAGACGACCACATACCCAGCCCACCCACAGATGAAATACATCGAGCAAGACAACAACGAGACTCGTCCGAAAGCGAAGAAGATATCCCCCCACTTGAATTACGTAATAGACTACAAGACAGAGACCTGCGCATTAGAAATGAAGAAATCATGCCACAGACGTCACACGATGACAACACGAAAAACACCTTATATCCACACTCAAACTTACTCCCACAGTGATAAATCGTCAGCTGATACCTATCACACCCCCAGTTCAGGCAGTTCTAGTTTTAACACTAGTGAAAACCAAACACTGCTATAGGCCTACCACAAGAACAAGATTGCTCGTTCAAAACAATCAGATCCTGAAGAAACTATACCCAGGCATATTTGTGAACCATATACCAGCGATCTTTATGGAGACGAAACAGAACAAGACAGCATAGCTTTGTCAGACCCCAACGAACATAATGACAGAAAAATGGTAGAATTATACAAACAAGAAACAGACATTGATACAGCTAGTTCCATTGAAACCAGTGATGCGGATAGTACATTATTTGTACCAGTCAGCTCCAGCGTCAAACGCGCCTATAAAACAGAATCTGATGACTCAATCCCTAGCAACAAAATTCCGCGTATACAGCACAACTATATCAGACGAAAGATTCTGAAAAAACGCAATCATGTTCCAAAACCAAGCCGAGAAGTGTTAGCCTCATCTCAACTAGTCAAAAACAACAGTGTGCAAATTACTGTGCCCATTGTAACCAGTGCTAACGTTCAGCACAACCAGGTCAGAAGAAAAATCAAGGCGAAACATATACCTGCCTCAAAACCAACAGATGTTCCAGCCATACACACCCTAACCACAGTAAAACCATCACCGCAATCAAATGATGTTAAGCCATCACCGCATTCGTCAATGTCCTCAGTGTCCCAACAATCAGCAAATGCAGTGTCGTCGCCTATCCTATCACACCCGTCACCACCACTGCTACTCAGTATGATGCTCGCTAAAAGCAGTCGGGACATTGCAAGGTTAGAGATGGCGAAGAAACTAGCGAAGCTGTTCTGAAACACACGCCCAGGTGTTTTATATGTTCGCAAACCCGAGCACCGTCAACGCATATGTGCACAAACCTTCTTACCAATGTACTAACTCTCCCCATGTACTCTATTTTCAGTTTTTTGACAGTTCAAAATGACTTGCTTACAGACTAAGATGTCAAAGCCTCACTGAGAAAGTTATTTTTTCCCAGCCTTAGAATACTGATGCCCAGAAAGAAATCAAGACCAGCACACGGAGGATTTTCTTTAGATAGCATAATTGTGAAATAAAAAATGTTAAACAATTGATAACACACGGTGTTACGAGTTTACAGAGACACCCTTATTTAGTTACATACACATTTTCTTAATATTTAGAATGCTACAACACAACTTTACCTATAAACACATGTGTCACACTATTCTGTTGTAACATTCATCTCCACTTTTGTAACTGATCATATTCCACGCTCCATTCACCAGCATTTTCATGCAGACACTTTACACCAGTAGTTTTTTTTTTTTTTCTTACCTCATACTAATATTTCTTTGATCTATATTATGCTAAACTCCTTGATATCTGCCACCTTGATCAATCATACTGTTCCTACTATGACATCTCTTAACAGCACATAATTCATACCCAAAACTNGTATTGTAGGTTATGCTATTTTTCTCCACAGGATTATTTATTTTCAAATGTACATTATTATTTTAGACCCAGATGTATATTAGTACTGTCAAGAATTTTAAACATTCTCCTAAAGAGATTCCATATCCCAACCTTGACTCTCTATAGTAAGATTTCCTTCACCCCACTGTTACAACATCTTTAACTTACTATTTTTCCATTCCACAATATTGAGACGACATTCTAGACTTGTGATTTTTTTTAAAATCCCAATCATATTCATTCCTTGGAATTACAATCATGTTGTAATCAGGAGATCCTTGATGTACCCTTTCCTCGCCACTTATTGACAACAGACACTGCTACAACATTCCTTCTATTCTAACCTAAACTATTACTTGCAACCCTATTGGTTAGGATTTACTATTAGAATATCTAGTGTTTAGTGAATTGATTTTTATCATTCTTTAGTACTTGTGATACAAACAGAAAAGACATAAAAGAAAAACACAATTAGAATGTTTTTTATATAAGATGCTATATGTTTATATGCCACCCACACACATTTTGATGATGATAAGACAATATTGTAAAACATTGACTGCCCTGAGGGTAGCAGATGAAGAAGAAAATAAATAAATCACCCTATGCCACTCATACCCCCACCAGCTTGATCCCTGATATTCCAACAATATTTTGTTGATATCACAAGTACCCCAATGACATTTGTGCATGCTGATTTTCTGCAAATGAACAATCCCTTGAGAGCATTAGTATATGCTAACCCCAGATTGAACAAATTGCACCTATTTGTTGATGATGCCTTTGCCCATGTTAAAGAAATAGCATTTGCACATGCTGACCTAGCAAATGAAATACCCCATTACCGCATGATAACCACTAATGACACATGAGATGAAGAAGCAACAGGTTATGTATGATGAAGATGACATTTTATATCAAGGTGAAACTTTATGTTGTCACAGCTGAGATTTTGTTGTAATGTTTATGCACAAAATCCTGCACATTATCATTGGAGGAGGAATAATCATAGTCTTTCGTGGTAACGAGATAAGACAAGGATATAATAGAAAATTTGATGAATACCATGGAACAAATCAGAGCAGATGATTGTTGCACATATGAGGACCATATTTGAAGTCATTATTGAAGGATTATCAGTAGACAAGAGACACAAATGAATTATGATAATCCCATGGAACCACAGGTACTAAGGACACAAAATGGAGATTAAATAATGGAGAAAAAAAAAAATAATGACTGAATAATTGCTACGCCCAGAGGTAAAGGAAATAGAGATGCATCCGCATTTTGGAGAAGATATCTCTTTGATTTTTGCTTATTGCCTTTGTAATATGAACATTGTTGTATAACAAATGACTATTCCTTATCACGAATTACAGAATGTTGTAAGATAGTTGGAATAAATTGACAATTTAAAATACTCATAACATACCCAGAATTACAGGAGAGAAAATAAATAAATGATTGATGAAAGTGGACACACTGAGATTTGCTCACCCCGAGGATATTGGATAAAAAAAAAAAAAAAAAAATAATGTTATCCCAAGGACAGACATGTCACAGATATATCATGGAGATACTATGAAAAAAAAAAAAAAAAAAAAAAAGAATATCTAGATTAGAAATGCAGCAAACTTGGTCAAGGACACCATGAAATAGACCCCCGCCCCACACTTAAGATAACTGACGGATGAGATTTTTGAATTATAAGTACCATAAGTCACCCATCTGGCTGTAGTCAGCGGATGTTACAGGCACCACATAACTCTGACTAACCCTCGACCAGCGAAGGCAGAGTTGGTGTCGAAATTTTGCACATATGTAAAAAGACATGTTTTTGTTCATGTTTTAGTAAAGTCTAGACATTTATGTTAATAGTTCTATAAATGATTAGTTGATATATTGATGATAAATATTCGCAAATATAGTACATGGACAATTAATAAGGATATATTTCCAGTACAGAATAAGAGGAATAGGAAGGATCCACATTTTAAATATTGGAGCACCATGAGCGAGGAATTGGACTTATAAAGAAAATGGAAATGGTACACTGTATGCAAGGATAACCAGAAATAATATGGATAAATAGTAGTCAGAGTGCCAGGAACTTTGTCTTACGAGAATATTGTAGATTCCTCACGATCAATTGATTATTTTCTTCCTTTCTATGTCACATTTTTTTTTTGAGTGATGACCCCAAAATTTTTTTTTTCATCTCATATTGTCAAAAGTTCTTACATCTCAGTTGATAGTTCCATAAATAATTGTTTGATGTGTTTTGCATAAAGGTATTGCTAGATAAGGTACATAGGGAGTTACTAAGGATGAATTCTCAAGATAACAGGAGGACTAGAATAGATACAATGATATTGGAACACCATAAATGATACATTGGTGTTAAGAAAAAAAAAAAAAAAGGAGACAAATATAAATTGTATACAAGGATGCCTCGAGAGTGACAACATGGATACATATTGTCAAGAGTATAAGCAGTTGTCTTAAAAGAGAAAATAAAGTAATACGGAACCCAATGTAGAAAATTCATGATGATTTGGAAACTATATTTTTCTTTTCCCTTATATTTCATAATATGATAGTAACACATTCGTCTGTTGGTTGCTGAATAATGTGATGTTTGAAAATTGATGTATGGGAAGTCAAAGAAGATCTTTGAAGAATAAATATATATATATAAAATAATATTTCTAGGGAAAGAGTTCAAAAAAAAAAAAAAAAAATACTGTATTGACAGAAAAGAAGGAATGATTAGAAATAACTGACTAATGGACAGGATCACCACCAGACGTACGGATATTGGAGACAAACATCACATATTTTGAAAAAAAAAAAAAAAAAAAATGTAATATAGAACATTTTCTACAGTGACGGACTTAGAACGAATTTATACACTTACCATTTAGAAAATGTCTATAACAAGGAAACATTCAGATAGATAAATAAGGATAAGCCATGAGGTTTCAATGCTTTTATTGTGAAAAATGATTACTTATAAAAATGATGCTGGTCGTATTATCGTCTGATACATATGCATATTATGTTTAGAGATGTTTTCTACATGTAATAATGAGCAAGTGGCTCATTCACAAAAAAAAAAGAAGAAGAAGATGATGAGTACCCATGAAAACATTGGCTATTCTATGAAAGTGGATTGCCATTACCATAGGAATTAGAGATTTTGGACATTTCTTGGAATATTGCAGAGTACTTGGGAAATAGAATAAATAAGTACGCCAGAAAAAAAAAAAAGATTTTTTTTTAGTACTTGCAGGCTTTTAATATGGAGCAAATAACAGTACAGAAAAGAGATAACACCCCTACCACATCCAAGAGAATGTAATCAACTATATTTTTGAATGAAATGTAATAGATTATGATAATCCAGCCAAGTTCTGCAAATAAGATAGTTTATTGTTCATTCCCCAGTGTTGCCACTCGTCACATTTTTTTAGTGATGACCTTATGAGTGTTTTGCAGATTTTGTTGGGCAGTGTTGCCAATTTGTAAATTTGGTGAAAAATATTATGATGTGATGAATAAGTTACACTTTTTGAAGTTGATGTCCACTACTAGTTTTTTTTTTTTACATAGCAGACGACCTCATATAGACATAGGACCCCAGTATAGGAATTAAATTAAATTTTTTGGAAATATTTTTGGACTTAGAAAAATTTTTGAACTTTAAATTTTTCTGAAAATTTTTTTTTTGAACTTAGAAATTTTTGGGGATGGATTTTTGTTATTGATAGTACTCAAATGTCTCCCTACGGGATACATTTGCGGAGCCCCGGGATCTATATGTGGCCGTGTACATAGTTGTTCCTTTGGAAACAGACTATATTCTTACAAGACAGAGGAAGCACAGACCACCCCATAATTTTATATTTTATGAGAAACAGAAAATAATAAATAGTGTCACATATTTAGGGTAGAGTCGCTTCTACACGCCATTTCTAATAATTGGGTGATTTCCCCTGACCAATCGGATAGCTCAGATTTACCCCGGGGAAAGTGGAACAACGACGCCATTTTGGCAGTAGAATGAAAGAGCGCAACTCAAGAGGTCGTATCTGGTCCAGCTCTACATATTTCTTAGTTTGAGAAAATCAAACTTCAACATTTCTTATAAAATGTGTATTTCAGGACATTGAGTGGTTATATATTTCTTACTGGCGTAAGTAGTGACAATCGTTAAATATGTATTTTGAATAGAGCTCCCAACCCTAGTCGCAGCAGAACTAGGTTCGAGGATTTGAGTCAATTTGCAAAAAAAAAATGTCTTACACCTCAAACCATGTAGAGTAGAAAATATTCTTGTGTTGGAAAGCATTTAACTCAAGGAATGCTTATGACGATAAAGAAATCAAGGGAAAATCTGAGGAGATGGGTAAATGTCGTCGAACCTAAAATAAGACTGTAACTTAAAGGAAGGAACACGGTGGAATGAGAAGGTTCGCCATATTTGACAATTGAGTAGGCCTACGAGACAAAGATGCAAAAAGGGATTTTTGCATCGATGAAAGCATCTGATGAGATGATAGAATTTTATTATACTTATTATTGTAAAAATGTTCTGAATTCCAGACTTTGTTGAAATTTTAAGTTTCATGCTGAAAGATATTAAAAGTTTTGCATGAAATCGAACGCTGTTGAAAAGGTGAATTACTACAGTTTTGAGATCTAGATAAGAAATCTATCCATTTCAATTAAATTCGCTACATCAACACCTAAGAGAAGAAAATCGAACCTGGTAACACAAATTTAAGAGAGAAATCTAAATCTCTGGTGATTAGGCCAGTTAAACATCTGCTCTCTGTAAAGTAAACTGAAAATACTGCATATACCGGCACTGCCACATGAAGGTAATATGGTGCCGTTCCAGTCCTAAGGAACACCTGCCCCGGCTACACATGCACTGGAAGCAAGAAACGATTGAAAGAGTAGAGAATAAACTTGGCTGTTTGCAACCAATAAAATAAGGAGTCAGGCAGGGATGTGTACTTTCACTTGATCTATTCTCCATACACAGCGAAAAAATCAGGAGATCAACTCAATGTGATCCGGAAGTCTGAGTTGGAGGTTACAATATACATGAATAGCACGATGCTGAAGACATAGCAGTAAAAAAAAAAAAAACTGAAAAACAATTTAAAAAAAACTTCAGATTACAGCTGCATGAGTTCTGAAAAAAATAATTTAATCTGTAAAAGTAACGTCAACTAGTAGAAAAAAACAGTAACATTTAATAATCTCCGAGCAAAGAAATTAACTAAACGCAAATAAAATTAGGCGATAAACAGAACAACATTTAAAAGATATACCGGTATTGTTGCGTGATAAATTCTCGCAACATCGTTTTATTTCAATATCTGTTTTATAACGCAAGGGCAACAACTGCTTGAAATTTATAGTCACTTTTCTCGGTAAGCATTTGTCTTCTCGCGTTGGTATCGAATGCAGTTAACTTTTGAGCTGTGGTCATTTTTGCGCTGGACTGCGCATGACTTGTCTTGTTGTTTGTCGATCGGTTTCCGCCCACCACTAGTGGGAGTGAGCGATTTGGAATGGCGAAAGAGATGCCTCGTTGAAGAGGGGATCTCCGCTATTTTTTGTTCTGTCAGGGATGTGTAGTCCTCTTATGGATATTTCGTTTATTCGGGATAACACCTCTAGTGTATTTCCCACATGTCGGGAGGCGTGATATTTCTGTGTATTTCATGAGAGCAAGGTAAATTAACATTTTCATTAACTCTATCGATTTTGGGTCGTGAGCGATTTCGATTCATAGCCTGTCTGCGAAAGTCGTCGTCACGAGATGTTTTTTCCCAGCTCACATGTCGCTGCATTGTACTGCATCGGTTGATGCAGGTTCCAAGGACCATTACTTGCTACTTTGTTAAATGAACTAGGTTTAGAAAACCTTTATTATCTAGAGGATATTTTTGAGGACATTATTTATACTTCGGCAGACGTGTCTGTCTTGCTGAAGTCAAACTAAGGAGAGTGAACTGATCTCATACATCTGGTTATCTCCTGGCTGTTATAGAAAAGGATGGAGTTTGTCACCTGACTACATTTACAGCACTTTGAAATATAACATGCATCTGACTCATCATTGTAATGCTGTCTACCGTTTATTGCTGTATTGAATGTTGCTGTGATAATGACTGTTTGATGTGCCTACACATTTGCGTAACCATTTTGTCACTGTGGCGTCCACAATAAATAATGAAGAAAAACGTCAACGGCTGTTTCAAGACTCATTGACTTTATACGTCGTGAGTTTACTGACGTCCTATGTGGATTGCCCTGTTATTGTTGCATGAACATTGTTTTGACTGAACACATCTACACACTACACAAAACCAGACATGCGGATGCCATCCATCATCATATGGCATCACGCATCATTTGGTGGCCATAAGCTGGTTTGATTCTGGTACTAGCAAACACGGGGTCCCTTACCCACTTCATTTTCAACAAGAATTCATCAGCATCCTTCAAGAAATTAACATTCTTCAATACAGTCAACATCTTCAAAATTTTCAAAGTACTCGGCGTTGCCCGGTAAAAGTCAAAATTTCAACCTTTTGACGGAAACAAGAATTTGACAGTACCCGGCGTTGTTACATGTTGCCGGATAACTCGGACTGCTGTTATCTTTTACGCAAGTCAAGCAAGTTGCTGCTGTCAAGGTTCCAGTGCTGTCGTTTTTTGAGAAGGTCAAGTGCCGGTTGAAACGGGTTGTTCTCTGAAGAAGGCCAAGTACCGATTTCCATCAACTTACTTTTGGATTAGAAGGTCAAGTGCCGAAACAACTCAACACACAGTATTTCAGAAGCTCTTGTACCATCGTGTTAGCAGTGGAAGCAGTTCAGATGTGCCATCATCGTTGGAGCTTCGCTCTTTAGGACGTTGATTGACATCCGTTTTTTTCTGCTGTTCTACGATTGGAAGCCTTTAAGTTAAGTGGCCTGTTTGTATGTAAACTGTGCCCTTATACTTCTGCTGAGTCTTCTGTGTATCATCTCATTCTATATATTATATGTCTATATGTTATTTGTATATTTATATGTTTATATTTCAGCGGGTTCTCGGTTGGGTGGTGTCTCCGTTAGATTATGCCACGTCATAGAGGTCGTCTATTGTGAGCGTTTTCTGTAGGGTTTGCAAATTTCCGATACTGGAATTTGCTAAGCGACTTCTGTTGCTATTTATGTTAGCTGTGATGACATGTTTTAATATTGTTTTCGTTATTATTTCACATTCTTTAGTTTTGTTGTGATTTGTTTGTATTTGTTAGCCTACTCTTGTCTATAATTTAGTTTCATACAACATTTTTGTTTATACACTGTGGTGTCATGTATTTTGTTTAATTCTATCGCAGATATCGTCACATTTTTTTGTGATATTTCATTAATTTCTGCTTTATTTTTAGTTGATTTCTGCGAAAGTTTGTGTATTGTTGCTGATCTTTGTTATTGTTTACATTGTTATTGTTTACATTGTTTGTATTGTTTACATTTTCAATGTTTACATTCTGCATGTGTTTACATAGTCATTGTTTACAGTTATAGTAATTAGTTAATGGGCTATGCTAATGCACTGTTACTACTATACTGATGATAAATGAATGATGAATAGTGTCGTGCACTATTGAATGAGAAGTGCACTTATGATCAAGATTTGAGTGCTGATATTTCATATACAAGTTCTTTGATTGGAGACTTGTTTCCCACAGAGACTGGGATAATATAATGTGATGTGAATATACAAGTGCTTAATTAAGACTTGTTACACTTAGGTTTGAAATAAATTAGTTAATTATTTCAGGTTTTGGACTCATATGTTAGACAACATGTCTACATTTGAGCACTTTATTGAGCAGGGTAAATTGCTTGGCAAGACTGGTGATAAGTTAGAAGAATTTGCAACTGCTCGATATGATAAAGCAATGGAAGCTGAACAAAAGAAACTGCATATGGAAGCTGAACAAAAGAAACTGCAGATGCAGGTGGATGAAAAGAGATTCCAAATGGAAATGGAAAAACAAAAAAGGGAATCAGAAGCGGAGGAAAGAAAGCTACAGCTAGAGGCTGAGAATAAAAGACTTGAAAAAGAAGCTGAAAATGAAAGACTTCAAATGCAGGCTCAAGCTGAAGAAAGGAAGTTACAAAGAGAGTCTGATGAGAGGAAAGCAAAAATGGAACATGAAGAAAAACTCTTAGCTTTAGAGTTGGAGAAATTGAAATTGACGAGCATGAGTAATGGTAATGATTCAAACAAGGGTTATTCTTCTGGGAAGGCTAATAATGATACTTTTAAGATTAAGTTACCAACATTTAGTCCTTCCAGTGATGACATAATGTTCTATCTGGACAGATTTGAACAAGCATGTACAGCTCATAACATAGACAAAGCAAAATATGTTTATCAGTTATCAGGGATACTGACAGGTAAAGCTCTAAGTATATTAAATATGGTGGATGAACCTGACAAGAGCAATTATGAGGTTGTCAGGGCCGCTTTGTTAAAGAAATATCAGCTTAACGAAGACGGCTATCGTCTACAATTTAAAAACATGTTACCTGAAAATGGAGTTGAATTCTCCGAGTTTATTGCAAGAACACGCATTACTTTCTCACGATGGGTTGAACTATCTAAGACGGAAAAAACTTATGAAGGACTTATGGACTTAATACTTAGAGACAAAGTCATGTCGTCTGTCAATGAGTCTTTCCTTGCTTTCCTTCATGAACGTAAACCTAAAACAATAAAAGAAATGGAAGATTTCTGTTGCCAATACGTAACTGCGCACCCACACATAACCATGGGTAACTCTAAGGTGAAAGAAGGTTTACCAGTTGCTTCGGCAGCTCCGTATGGTCAAAACTTTGCTCGTAGATCCCAACAAAATTTTGATAGAAAGGGCAGCGGTAATTTCTGTCAAAATCATGGAAACCAATTTCATGGTGATTCTTCTTCGAAAAATTGGAGACAACCTGATAGTGGTCGTTACTATCACCCTAATAATTATAAGCATTTCAAAAGAGGATATGGTAATAGAGGTTATTCCTGCCGAAGACCTCAGAACCAAACAAATAGATGTTCGCATCAATGTGAACATGATAGTAATCGTGGAAACTGGAATTCGAACCAGTATAACAATTACAATAGAGACAATAATAACTGCAGAGATAATAATAACTCTGATAACTTCAGAGGTAATAATAGTCGGGGTAGATCTCAACACAAAAAAAGAGATAACAGCAGGCTAATGCTGTACAACAGGAAACTGAGGGAGCCTGTAATCATGTTGTTGATAGTAAAAACTTTGACGCTGTCACTGGTTCTGCTTTTGACTTTGAGAGAGCAAACAAATGCCCCCAATGCAGTACTTTATTCGAACCGGGTACCATAACTACTTTGAGTTGTGGTCACCCACTTCCCGCTCTTCCTGCTGCTGTTGCGCATGACGGGAGGGGTTCTTTAATTCTACATAAGGGTCTTGTTAATGATACTCCGGTCTCACTACTTTTCGATTCCGGATGCACCACTATTGGGGTTAGACAATCGCTTGTAGATCCATCTTGTGCTACAGGAAGGGTTATTAAATGTGTCACATTTGGCGGCACTCTAGAAAAATATCCTACTGCTGTAATTCGCATTGCCACTCCTTTCTTTACTGGAGATGTGCATGCTTGTCTCTTACCTAATCCTAATGCGGACCTTATTATTGGTCGTATTCACGGAGTTAGGGAGTGTACCCCACAGCAGATTGCTGCTTGGGAAGATAATAACATGCAAGCTACAAATGCAGTAGTTACAAGAGCACAAGCTCTACAAACACCCGAAACTTCACTAAATAGTGATAATGAAGTTGATAGCCAAGATAGTCACTTAGTAATCACTCGTGACTCTTTCATAAAATTGCAAGAAGAAGATCCTTCTTTAAAAAAATTCTTCGTTCTTGCGAAGAAAGGTGATCCGAATCAGGATACAAATAGAAAATCTTGGATTGCAATGAGAAACGGCGTACTTGTACGTATGGTACAAGATTCGACTACGTCGGCACATTCGCAAATTCTTGGTCCCAAGAGCATGAGAGTCCAAATATTACAACATGCTCATGACTCGCAATGTGCTGGACATATGGGTTTTGCCCGTACGAAGTCGAGAGTCCTTGCGGCTTTCTTTTGGCCTTTTGTCAATAAGGACATTCGTATTTACTGCCGATCATGCAAGGTATGTCAGGAGGTCAAATCTAGAGGACCACGACATGCTGCGCCTATCCAGGCTGCTGACATTCCTATTCGGCCGTTTCAGAAAATGGCCATAGATATTATTGGCCCTTTTAAGGTCAATTCGGCCAGAGGACATCAGTTTATCCTTACATGTGTCGATATGTGCACACGTTGGCCAGAGGCTATTCCTCTTAAGAGCATATCTACTACAGATATCGCAGATGCTCTTTGGTTGATATTTTCTCGCTTGGGGTTCCCCAGAGAAATATTGTCAGACCATGGCACTCAACTCATATCTGACACTATGTCACAGGTAATGTCTACCTTACATATTGAACGATCTCTTAGTAGTATCTACCATCCTATGTCTAATGGGTTAGTTGAGCGTCTGAATAGAACGCTCAAGACTTTGCTTGGTAAGATAACTGAAGATCATCCTCAAGATTGGGACAGGGTTTTACCCGCGGCTCTCTTTGCCTATAGAGAAGTCCCTAATGAACACACAGGATTTTCTCCCTTCGAACTTGTCTTTGGCGTGCGTCCGCGCGGCCCTATGTCTTTATTACACGATCTCATCACTGCCGATGATATTAGCGATGAAACTCAATCCTCATATGAGTATGTCATTGCTCTTAGACAAAAGATCATTGAGGCATGTAAGCTAGCAACTGCTTCATCAGAAATTGCTAAAGAGAAGGCAAGGCAGTTTGCTAACAAGAATAGATGTCTACGACAACTTTGTCCAGGTGACAAAGCATTCGTCCTACTCCCCAGTAGGGAAAATAGACTTCTTATTGCATGGAAAGGTCCGTATGCAATAGTCTCTCGGATTTCCGATGTTGACTATGTGGTCGATATTGATGGAAAGCATAAAACTTTCCACATAAACATGCTTTCGGAATTTCACGAACGTCCGGACTATTTTGCTGCCTATTTTCCTCCAGGCAACGGATGATGCTCCTGCACCTCACGGTCATTATTCATACCCTGTCTGTCATCAGGATGAGGAAGCTACCTTCTCTGATGTCAACCTTCCCCTTCCAGTGGTTCCATTACATTCCACGGAATCTTGGAAAAACGTTTCTGTTTCTCCTAATCTTTCTGGTGACGAACACGACAAGTCTCGTCGATGTTACAAACATTTCAGGATGTTCTCACTGACATTCCTGGACACACAGATGTCATAGAACATGACATAATTCTTACCGACAATAATCCAATTAGGGTTAGGCCGTATCCTATTCCTATACACTTTCAGTCGCAAGTGGAAAAGGAATTGGATGAAATGATTCAATTAAATATAATTGAACCATCGACTTCACCATAT
The DNA here is from genome assembly GCA_024509875.1 of Oreohelix idahoensis. Classification (NCBI taxonomy): domain Eukaryota; kingdom Metazoa; phylum Mollusca; class Gastropoda; order Stylommatophora; family Oreohelicidae; genus Oreohelix; species Oreohelix idahoensis. Next base: position 75,748 of record JAMPIV010004358.1, read on the forward strand.
TCTTCTTCCATGGTTATTGTCCGGAAGAAGGATAAGAACATACGAATTTGCGTTGATTATCGCAAATTGAATCAGGTCACAAAGTTCGACGCTGAACCGATGCCTTTGTTAGAAGATCTACTGATTAGACTTTCTAATTCTAGATTCTTCACTAAACTTGACTTATCTAAATGTTATTGGCAAGTGCCTTTAGCAGAGCATGCCAAACCTCTTACTGCTTTTTCTACACCTAGGGGTCTATTTCAATGGAATGTTATGCCTTTTGGTCTCATGAACGCCCCTGCCACTTTCGTTCGCATGATGCGTCGAATTCTGTCACATCGTTCGGATGTCATCGCATACTTAGATGACATCTGTCTCTTCAGTAATACCTGGGAAGATCACTATTTAGGGTTATATGACTTACTGTCCACTCTACGTGAGAATAATTTGACAGCAAAACCTTCTAAAGCTTTTGTTGGTTTTGGTGAAATCTCTTTCCTGGGTCATCGTGTTGTCCATTGTCTCCTGAAGACAGAAGACCACAATACTTCCAAAATACTGAACATCTCTGTTCCTAAAACGAAGAAACAAGTTAGGAGTCTCTTAGGTTTAATTCAATTTTATGGGAGATTTATTCCAAATTTAATCTTCCGATCATGGCACCTCTCTCAACATTGTTTGAAGAAAGGTTCGCCCTAATCTGGTCCGTTGGTCTGAAGAATGCCAATCTTCACTAGACCAAATCAAGAATATAATTTCTTCTCCTCCCATCTTAAGATTACCTACTCTTGATAGGACTTTTGTTCTTCGGAGTGATGCTTCATCCACTGGGATTGGAGCAGCACTGATGCAAGAATATGCAAATACTCTGCATCCTGTTATGTACATTTCTAGAAAACTAAATGCGGCGAGAGGAACTACTCGGTTTTAGACCGTGAGTTGTTAGCGATGGTTTGGTCAATTCTAAAGCTACAAAGATTCCTCCTGGGCGCACATTTCATTCTAGAGACTGATCAGAAAGCTCTTACAGCTATTCAGACTATGAATTTGAAGAGTTCGAGATCCACTCGATATGCTATAGCTCTTCAACCTTTTCACTTCACGGTACGAGCTATCCGTGGTGCGGATAATGTGATGGCTGACATTTTGTCTAGATGCCCACATGACTCCAACTAATAATTCTGTCCTATATTTCTATATATTACAGAGTCATAACACACCTATATTTCTACAATAGATTAGCACATCTGTACTTACTTTATATGTACACACTATCGTGCTTTGTTGTCATCTTCTTCTGTTCGTTTTTTAAAATGATAGAGGAGGACTGAGTAGTTAATATAAGGGCCGTTAGTTTACTAAACAGCCACAATTATTAATAATGTATTGTACCTGATGAAGCATATTAGTTATTAATTAGCATTATATTGCTTGTACTTTCTCAGAATGTCATTGTTGAGCTGAGGACTTACCTTACGAGTTCTAGATTGTGTACTTACCCTCGGAATACCAGAGCATATGTCCTGGATCGTCATGTAGTTTAACTTTGCTATGTACTTATGTCATTACATGTCAAAGAATGTACTATTTAAATTTTCCTATCAGATTTGTACATCCATTTTTAAAGACAATATTAGAGTATGCTGTTTAATGATGATTATAGTAACTTGCATACGTATATTGTGTTTACATGCTAACGTGATGTGTGTTGGTGACACCTCCCCGATGTGAATATTTTTTGAGACATATTTATTTTTCTGTTGAGGTATATCCTCACCAGACACTCTATAATTAGCCTATTGTTTGGCAATTTAATTAATTATCAGCGCATAATTCGTGCGTTTTGAGCCGCTTATCGCTTGCTCTTTGATATTGAAAAAAAATATGTTCCACATTTTTTTTTATCGGGAGGAGGTGGTGATATGTTGCGTGATAAATTCTCGCAACATCGTTTTATTTCAATATCTGTTTTATAACGCAAGGGCAACAACTGCTTGAAATCTATAGTCCCTTTTCCTCAGGTAAGCATTTGTCTTCTCGCGTTGGTATCGAATGCAGTTAAGTTTGAGCTGTGGTCATTTTGCGCTGGACTGCGCATGACTTGTCTTGCTTCTTGGTCGATCGGTTTCCGCCCACCACTAGTGGGAGTGAGCGATTTGGAATGGCGAAAGAGATGCCTCGTTGAAGAGGGGATCTCCGCTATTTTTGTTCTGTCAGGGATGTGTAGTCCTCTTATGGATATTTCGTTTATTCGAGATAATACCTCTAGTGTATTTGCACATGCCGGGAGGCGTGATATTTCTGTATTTCTTGAAAGCAAGGTAAATTGACTTTTTCATTAACTCTATTGATTTTGGGTCGTGAGCGATTTCGATTCATAGCCTGTCTGCGAAAGTCGTCGTCACGAGATGTTTTCCCAGCTCACATGTCGCTGTATTGTGCTGCATCGGTTGATGCAGGTCCCAAGGACCATTACTTGCTACTTTGTTAAATGAACTAGGTTTGGAAAACCTTTATTATCTAGAGGATATTTTTGAGGACATTATTTATACTTCGGCAGACGTGTCTGTCTTGCTGAAGTCAAACTAAGGCGAGTGAACTGATCTCATACATCTGGTTATCTCCTGGCTGTTATAGAAAAGGATGGAGTTTTTCACCTGACTACATTTACAGCACTTTGAAATATAACATGCATCTGACTCATCATTGTAATGCTGTCTACCGTCTATTGCTGTATTGAATGTTGCTGTGATAATGACTGTTTGATGAGCCTACACATTTGCGTAACCATTTTGTCACTGTGGCGTCCACAATAAATAATGAAGAAAAACGTCAACGGCTGTTTCAAGACTCATTGACTTTATACGTCGTGAGTTTACTGACGTCCTATGTGGATTGCCCTGTTATTGTTGCATGAACATTGTTTTGACTGAACACATCTACACACTACACAAAACCAGACATGCGGATGCCATCCATCATCATATGGCATCACGCATCAGTATGTTTCAAATATGTTCACAATAATTAAACATCCGTTTCGGATGGGAAATGCATCATTGACTTAAAGAACAGAATATGTCAAATAAAAACAGCATTCCAGAAGTGTTGAACTATTGTATACAACAAATTATTGCAACTGAACACATACCAAAAAAAAAAAAGAAGAGAATTCTTTTATACTGAGAAAATATTATTTTATGGAAGGGAATCCTGTACATTCGGGAGTTAGGCGGGGGAAATAACAAGTGAATGAAAAGCACGTGGTAGGCTACACACTTTTATTTTAAAATGTAGTAAAATAGAAAACGTTCAGTGATACTGTTCACAATTTTGTGTGCAGTCTCACCAAGTTCTGTAATCCTTTCACAGCTGTAGTCTTGTAAAAATGTTGACTTTTTCGGCTTTAAATGTTGTATGACGGACCCTGAACAGGTCACTGGAGGTCCCTTAAAATTGGGAAAGTTTCAAATAAACCAAGATAGAGGGTCGTGTACAAAATAGGCGTCTGAAAGCTAGTGGACCAAGGGCTCAGATATTTTAAACATCTTGACAAAGCTGATATCAAATTTAATAAAAGTATTTAAGAAGTTCATTCTATGAAAACATTCAGAAGAATGTTAAGAAACACATGGACACTTGGGGCAACTACTAAAGAATATCTGAGAAGATCTAATGAACAAATAAATATAATAACAAATGTAAGGAGAAGACAATCAACCTTCATTGGACGAGCGATGTGAAGTGGAGCACTGGAGAACACCAGGACCAATGGTAAAATATAGAGAAGTAGAGGAATGCAGAGAAGCAAGATAATTGATAACCTGACACTGTGGCATGGGAAGATATCAACAACAGAACTGATGGAGATCATCTATAATCTAGATCATTGGATGAATATAATCGCCCATGTCTCGAAGCAGAGCACCAAGTTGACCTAACTTTAATGCCAGTTCTACTTCTCTTAAAGCTGACATGGTTGAGTATACGCATTGCCAAACACCAGGGTCTCAAATGATTTACTGTGTGTATAATTTAGAGCAATATCGTGCCCGTCTAACCAGAACTGATTTGTCTTATCTCAGATTGTTTCCCTCTTCAACTTTAAAGTTTCATATATTATTTTTCGACTCTTATTCATTATTATTTTGAGAGAGATTACTATTTCACCATTTTTTTTTTAAATTTACCTTTGCGTAATTCCAATACAGCAGTAGAAATGTGCTCAAAGTTTAACTTTTAGTAGTTATTTAACCAACCGAGGAAAGAAGGGTCAAAAATTGACTAATAATTAGGACGACAAAGGCATGTTCCTGACTGGAACAGCTGACTGGAGGGGAAGATGAGGGTGGGAGGCCAAGGAGATCATAAAGAAGAACAGTTACAAGAAATCAAAGAAGCTGAAAACTTGTGATCAGAAATGTATGGTGATCAACGGTTGCCGACATGTTCTATACTTTATTGTTATTGTTGATTAGAATCGACAACATTGCACTACGGGCAAAGTCATAGGTGCTCAGTCTCCGGCAATTAATGTTGACGTGAATGAATGTTGATAGTTCTACAAGCGAATTGGTTGTATACGTGCCTGACCCATCTTCTCGTGCGTCTATCACTGGTAATTTTACTCTTGATGCCAAATACCAGCAGACTGAGACTACGCAATCGTTTGAAAAGAAAACTATGGATTGTAATTATGGTTACAGTAGGATATGTGTAAATATTATCTATGATAGACTGATGTATTACAACACCATATGTATATTAAAGCCAATGATAATCTTTGTTTCAGAGAACTAGTTTGCACATCTGATTTTTCTACTAAATATGAAAGCAAACGTTGTGGGGATGATGGTCACACTTGCACTGCTGGGCCTCGTTGGGACTTATGGTCAACCAGAAGTCAAGGAATTTAAACACAATGTGGAATGCAATGTTGGAAACTGCTCAAACGGAGAATATTTTAATGAAGCAACTAACAAGTGTGTCTTATGTCCTCCAGGTAATTCTATTTCAACTCCATCGCTTGTCTTTTAATAAGTCTTATATTTTACGGTGATCTACTGCTGCCATTATTTATATAATAGGCGAAAATCTCAATGTAAATATGTATGTGGCAAATATTGTAGGAAAATTTCACAAGTACATTCACTCCTTACCCTTAAACTTCATATTGGACATTGCCTTAAACTTCACATGGGACATTGCCTTAAACTTCACATGGGACATTGCCTTAAACTTCACATGGGACATTGCCTTAAACTTCACATATGACATTGCCTTAAACTTCACATGGGACATTGCCTTAAACTTCACATGGGACATTGCCTTAAACTTCACATGGGACATTGCCTTAAACTTCGCATGGGAAATTGCCTTAAACTTCACATGGGACATTGCCTTAAACTTCACATGAGACATTGCCTTAAACTTCATATTGGACATTGCCTTAAACTTCATATGGGACATTGCCTTAAACTTCACATGGGACATTGCCTTAAACTTCACATGGGACATTGCCTTAAACTTCACATGGGACATTGCCTTAAACTTCGCATGGGAAATTGCCTTAAACTTCACATGGGACATTGCCTTAAACTTCACATGAGACATTGCCTTAAACTTCATATTGGACATTGCCTTAAACTTCATATGGGACATTGCCTTAAACTTCATATGGGACATTGCATTAAACTTCGTATGGGACATTACCTTAAAAATACCTTGTACATACGTCTTTCGTTCACTCTCTTTTCATGTCTTGTTCATCCCCTTAAATTTATGTCTTGCTTTCTCTTCTCCGTGTTTTTGGGTCGCCCTCTTCTTGTCTTACCCTTTGGATTCCAAAAGCGAATCGCCTTGTAATTCTGCCAACAATTTTCTCTATTCGTGTCCTATCCACCGCCCGAGTTTTCATCTCATCTCTTGTTCCACGGGCATTTGTCTGGTTCTTGTCATACGTTCCGCCCTGGTGGCCTTGGCGTACCATTTCAACCATTCTGTTCTACGCCAGCACCCATTTCTGAACGCCTAAAACGTCTTGCTTGTCTTTTCTCTTGTCTTTTCTAAACATTTCTTCTTCTTTTTCTTCTTCTTCTTCTTCTTCTTCGTACACTCTCAGACGTGTACTTGAATATTTTCAAAGAAAGTAGGGGTTAGCTTGAGGCTATTAATATCTCCATTGAGCTTTTTTCTCAGTAATAGTACTGGTGACATCCATATATGCTTTCTCTGTTTCACAGTCATACAACAGGACTGATTTGACTTGTGAGTTGGAGATGAAATTGTGTGTTGCACTTCTGATTTCCATAATATTGTCGAAAATTCCTCTTGCTTTTTATTTTCTTATTTTGATATCGTTTGACCGTCACACGATATCTCCACTGCTGCCAAGATATATGTATGCTTTCATTTCACTGAATTCTGTTCCTGTAAGCTGATGTCGATGTTTTCATAACCCACTCTATACCCAATAAGAAGGGAGACTGTGACTAGAGATATCCCTGCTGGCACATTACTGCTTATCTCAAATTTTTATGTAGGTGTTCTTAATGAAGATATTTTTAGGTTAATTATCGTTAGCGATACTATTTAAATGCCTCTTCAGTTTCCAAAGTGATTCGCTGTCTACACTGTTAAGTGGATTTTCATGGACCACAAATCCTAAGTAAAGAGAAGAGTTTAATTCCAAACGTTATTTAACTATTATTCGCAATCTGGTTATCTGGTCTATAGAGGATCTATTCATCGATCAGTTGCCTATATATGTACTCTTGATCTCTCGAGGATGATCTTATTTAATATTTTCCCTGACACTGATAGTCACATTATTCCTCTGTAATTTGGCACTATTGTAAATCTCCCCTTCTTAGAAAATTTGACTAGATATCCTTTTCTTCATTTTGCTGGTATTTCTTCCCTCTCTCGGACTTTACACAGGAATTTGTATAATGTCTTTGAAAAGGTGTCAATAGTCCTTATAAAAAATTAAAACAAAAGAAGACATGACTTGAAGGCATATTCTTAATGAAGAACAAGAACCATTTGGGATAAGAAATAAAGTTCGAAAGAGATGTCTGTTGTCACCATTTCTCTTCCCATTGGCTACAGATTGAGTTATGATCTCACCAGAAATGGAATCCAGTGACTTTAACAGCTTGATGACCTAGATTTTGTTGATGACCTGACTGTCGTGTCCCACAAATGTAATTCGGTGGAAAACGAAACGAAAGTGCTTGATGAGAGGTCACAGCAAGTGGGTCTGAAAATACACAGGGAGAAAAGAAAGATAAAGAGAACAGACGCAGGAAACGATAACAGAATTGCCCTTGAAAAAAACACCACTACAAGATGTAGAAGCATACATATACCTTAGCAGCAGAGCTGGAGGGGCAGACAATATCAATAAAATAATACACAATTCTACAGGAGCTCTCATTGCAAGGAAAATATCTCAAAAGAAATAAAGTCCAACACAAAAATCAGAATATTCAATTCAAATGTCAAGTCAGTCTTATTGTATGACTCAGAAACATGGAGAACAACAAAAAAACAACAACCAAAAAGCTATAGACTCTCACAAATACCTTGTAGGTGCTTGCGTAGAACAGAATGATTGAAGTGGTATGCCTAGATCACTGATGTGAAACTGATGACAAAAACTAGACAAGCGCCAGTGGAACAAGAGAAGAGAAGAAGACGCTGGAGATAGATAGGTCACACATTGAGGAAACCTGGCAGTGCTTGTTTTGGACTCACCAGTGTAAGAGAGGCAGAGGAAATTGACAAGACTCACTTTGAGGAAACCTGTTGATAGCATACCCTGGCAGGACTAGTTCTTAATTCTACAGTGTAAGACAGGTAGAGGGAGTTCAAAGAACATTTGGAGAAGAGATATGGAGACGGAGATCAAAGAACATTTGGAGAAGAGATATGGAGACGGAGATCAAAGAACATTTAGAGAAGAGATATGGAGACGGAGATCAAAGAACATTTGGAGAAGAGATATGGAGACGGAGATCAAAGAACATTTGGAGAAGAGATATGGAGACGGAGATCAAAGAACATTTAGAGAAGAGATATGTAGAGGGAGATCAAAGAACACCTGGAGTAGAGAGGTATAGAGAGGGAGATCAAAGAACCCCCCCCCCCCCTTTTTTCCGCCATTCCGTTCTCGCTGGTAACAATTTGTTATATCATTGTCGCCGCCCTGGGCTGTCATAATTCTTTGAAGCACCTTTAAACCTTCAGGCCTACCAGAAGCACGTGTTTCAAGGTTTGTGGGAAGTGAGGAAGAAATGAAGCTACGGACTTATTAGAGATATCAACAGCATCATACTGAAATAAGAATTTCTTTTTGTCAAATACAGTTACAGAATAGAAAACGTCGAAATTGTCCTCTTTTCACACAACATGTCTAAGAAAAATTCATCGAATCTTTTGGCCGAATACGGTCACCAACCAAGATCTGCTTACTCGGAGCAAGCAAGAGGACATGCACGCCTCATAGCTGGCAGACGCTGGAGCTGGGTTGGCCATGTCCTCAGAAGAGACCCCGATGCCATCACAAGAACAGCTATGCTATGAACCACTGAAGGAAAACGTAAGAGAGGCCGACCAAAAACAACTTTCGGAGGACTGTGATGCAAAGAATGAACCAGAGTTGGGGCACTGTACGAAGGATGGCCACCGACCGAGCAAAGTGGAATCAATTTGTTGTTGCCCTACAAGACGCCACTAGGCGTGATGGCCACTGACTGCTTTGACGGTCGGCGGCTAAGAATCAAAGAAGAACAAAGAAGAAGAAGAAGTGGAATGTCAAAAGACGTTATTAAATGTGACAATTGTAATTTCAAGATTCAGTTGAAGAATTAAATATACACGCGTATTTAAAACAAGAAATTGTAAGTTTTCAAACTTTAAAACTGTAGATTGTATTCTCAATAGAACGGTCTGTAGATTGTATTCTCAATAGAACGACTGTTGTATTTTCAATACAACGTCTGAAAATTGTATTCTCAGCATAACGGTTCTAAATTGTATTCTCAATACAATGGTGTGTAGATTGTATTCTCAGTAGAACGGTCTGTAAATTAGATTTGAAATGCTGACAGATTATTAATTTTTGGTATAATATATGTAAAAAGCCGATTTTAATAAATCGATATAGCCACCAACTCAGATTCAAAAGTTAAGATGGTGTGGCGTGAGGTAAAAGCATCCACCATTTGTGCTTTTGTTAATTCTCTGCTCTCGGTTGAACATATTTCTGTTAAAAAATTAACGCCAGCCCCCCCCCCCCCCCCCGCGCACCCCCCCCCCCCGTGCCATCCTTTACAGATTTTCTCATGTTTTCTTTATCTCTTTCGTGCATGTCTCCTATTCCATTATTCATATGTTTTCATATCTCCCTCGATTATCTTACTCTGGACATTCAGAAACTAGGACTGTCTTGTAAAGCTATCACCTGGTTCCCTCACTGTTTCCTGTCCCTCACTAGCATCTCTTCTCACCTCTTATTCCACTAATAATTGTCTGGTAATTTCCATCAGTTCCTGGAAGTCTGTTTAGGTTGTCTTGGAGACAAGAGAACACGTTTAAGACAAACCCATAGTTCCCCTCGAAAGAGGAAGCCAACGACCTGACCCACTCGGGTTTTAATTTGAAAACCCTTGACGTTGACTCTTCAGACGTGTTCCTTCATATTGCCAGATTTCTTCAAGTTTTTCTATCGCCGAGTACAAAAATAGGTGAGGCTAAGACGTTGACGTTGAACCGGAAGAACACAGAAAGACAAGAAAATAATTAGAGATCGTTTCGGAAAATACCTTAGTCAGTTAAATAAAAAAAATAAAAATAACACGAGTGAAATTAGAAGAAATAGAGGACGATCCTATAAACACACGGAGAAGAGAACTATAGACACACGTAGGAAGAATACAGAAGATATATAAAAGCTTCCTGTACAGATATAAAGTCATCATCCAATAACTATGAGTAAATGTACTTGTGTATGCTCAGTTTCTGATTGTGATGATAATATTAATTAATCCTGTCTGCAGTTGTTAATATTTTAATTTTAATTTGTAAAACGCTGACAATTATATTGCAGGGCAGAAATGTAAAAAGGCAATTATGCCAATTTCTTTACCCTGATGAAATAAAGATTTCGTTCGTTCGTTCGTTCGTTCACTAGATAGTGTTAGGAGAAGAAGAAAGTTATAGAGAAAGGGAACAACAAAGAAAGATAACACTGGACAGTTAACATCGTGGCATGACAGACAACCAAGTAGTTACATGTAGAGATTATCAAATATACACTTATATGGGACTCAGAAAGAAACGTTAATGGTATAAAAGAAAGTTAACAACACTTTAAACACAAAAGCCTTGGGGCAAGAAGTTAGGAAAGACATTGTCGCCTATACCATCGTGAAAGACACGTGAAAAAGACGATGATGCGCACAATGCACTGTTGGTTATATATACGCACATAACGCGGACATATAAAAATCTTCATTTTATCATGAACAAAGTGACAGTTATTTCTATGTTATGTTTACGCCCAGAAAAGCATGATCAAATGTAACTTATTAATAAATATGTTTCACCTCTCAATAGCTTTTTTTAAACTTGTGTTGATACTCAGATAGATTAAGATAAAAATGATATATAATTGATTCGATCTAAGTATCTCACCAACCTGTAAGATCGATGACAATGACACGCTTAATATATATATTGTCTAACAAAAGACACCTGTCACACCTTGTATGTTGTTCTCAATAAATGGGCATCGAGAAATTAATCAAGCATACATGGCAGTTTGATAAGGGATTTATGTCCTGAAAGACATTAGGTTACGAAACAAAAATGTAGTAGTCGAGTGTCACGTGGAACAAAAGTCACAAACACAGTAACGAATGTGACCGCAATAGACTTGCGCCACTGTACTGCAGCAACGTCTCATGGACGTTTGTCTGATCTGGTCTTCTGGGATGTTGTTCCATGCCTCAGTAAACGCTGTATACAACTGGTCCAAGGTCTTTGGCTGATAAAGGAGGGCGGGTACCCTTCTGCCCACATGGTCCCAGAGATGTTCAATGGGATTTAAGTCAAAGGACAGAGCTGGCCAAGGGTCGACGATCTTCACATTAGCTGCATTGAGGTAGTCTAGGGCTGCTTCTGCTCTATGAGCCGAGGCATTGTCCTGCATGTAATTTAGGCCCAGTTCATGTTGGTGAAGGAAGGGCAGAGCGTGCGGTTGCAGTGCATCATGAATGTAGCGATTGACGGTGAGGGTTCCTTCAATTCTGACAAGATTGGTTCTGTGTTCAGCGGCAATAGTCCCACTCCCCCCAGCCATAACGCTTCCTCTGTGTCACAACGTGGCTTTAATTAGTCTGTCTGAGTACAGAGACAAGACACCAGTTTTGAGGAAAGTCTGAGAAGATAGATTAAGATGAGAATTACAGTGAATAGGGAAGGATGAGACTTATAGCTTCAAGGGTGAGAACCTACATTGACTCTGCCTTGCCACTTGTGACTTATGAACTAGCTACAGTCTCACCACCTCTGACTACCAGAAAGGAGATAAAGTTACACTAAATTATCCACAGACACCACTATACAGTCAAAGCATACAAGTGTTGTTTGTCTATCACGGGTGATGAAGACCACTCTGTTCATCAAATTATTAGGAATATGTTAGATTACTCTATGGGTACGAAGGTGACTGATGAGCCCCATGCGGGCCTTGAAAGATCTCGGACAGTGTGGGCAGGGAATGTTTGCTTCATGTGAAGGTTTTATTTCACGGTCTTTTCTAGCTTGTCTCCGCTGTTCCACTGCTGCTCTTCTGGATGATTCACATGCCGCTGCACCTTTATGCATACAAGTACAGTATAGTTAAAGATAAACTGATCCAGTGTACATTTCATTGTTTATTAAACAACAAATCAATACCCCAGCAAACAAAAATATAACGTGCGAGTTCGCACAAACCTGGAAAAAGAACAAATCAAGTGAAAGGCACAATATAAAAATCACCACTTGTGACAGACGAACTCAGCCGACCCTGAAGTGTTGGATGATATAGTACGACCTTTGTAACGACCCCTTCGGATAGCATCAGTGCCCCCGAATATTGTGGTAACTTTTCGTCAAACGGGAATATTTCACGTGGACTCATTAGCTATGCAACCTTTCCACGCAGATGGTCAACACGTTTGCTGATTAATATGTGGACAGCGTATCTACCGTCCATTCTGGTCATCGCATTGATTTAAGGAGAGGTTAAATCACGCCCACAGATATCTCTTGAGCAATCATATGCAGTTATTTTCATTAACTTGGCCCAGTTGGGGTGGTGCCAGAATCAAATAGAATGTAGCGTCACACGATCAAACAGGCACTGAGAGATTTCAGGAAAGACTAGCGCCACGATCAAAGACAGTAGTGGTCCCTGAAACGAGCGACGCAAGTTTCTGCCGGTATTTCACATCTCGGTGTTAACCACTAAACCGATCGCAGTGGGAGCGAACGGGAAAGCCGACGCGGATGCAGCGAGCGGAGATACGGAAGACCAGGGGCGGCATCTCTCTTTAGTCTGGCGGTCAGATCCCCGAAAGCCTCCTGAGATCTAAATAGGTGTCAAATTTTACCACGTCCCACTCATCTTACATTCAATTTTAGATATAAACAGACCACGAAGAAAGCCATTTTATCATTCGGTAGCCAGAGATTTTAGATTCACTAGCTATAGTAGAAATTTTGCTGCATTTCCATCTGAATTGGTGGCTACATTAGGAGTGATTTCTTTTTCTGTGCACGGTATAATATATTTGTTAAAGTGATCAGTGGTCTAGTGCTTTCATTTTATTTCACTGGATTTTGTGTTTATTTAAATCTATTTAATTAAACTCATCCCAAAAGTTCCAGTGGTAAATTTAATGATATCTATTATAATATTTCAAAAAAAATAATAGATGCTTAAATGTTAAAGTAACTTTTAAAGTCGCGAAAGAATTTGTAATTAATAAATTTAGTTAAGTCCTATATATATAGATGTGTATTTTAACCATTGACTCACGCAGTGTTTCTTAAATACATAATTAAATACGCGAGGGTATATAATAGTCTTAACGGTAAATTTATCGCGCGTTAGAATATTATTTGATTTTTACGGTATGATTATGTTGTCATGGGTTTTATATCTTTTTCTATAGAATGATCACCTTTGCAATCCCAGCGAACTAACGCAATCATACAGAGTCTTCCACGACTCGGTTCTGAAACTTCCATATATATTGATGAAACATTTTTTAAATTTAATCTTGTGACGGTCCGTTGCGACCTAGCTATCATAATTACATGAAAGAAAGCCTACCCAAGACATTTTTAAATAAATCATCAAAATTAAATTACAATCTGTAAGATAAACTGGAAGAGAAACAGTGCCAGTAGCGATATTTTATTTACTGCTCTACTGTGAGAGAGTACCTATTTAAATGAACTGTGACTGAGCCTAGATTTTCCTCACTGGATTTAAAACCTACCGGTCAGTTGTTATCATCACGCCTTGAAGGAATTTTACCTCCAGCAGCGAAATTAAAGAGACCACTTCATTTTCACCCCTGTGTCGAACTGTGTCAGTGCCATCCCATAGACTCTTTTTTATATAATAAAACACAAGAACTCTTAGTCTTCAAGTACGGCGATAAATGGGAATATTTGCTATCAGCTAACCTCGCTACATCTGGGGCGGGACAACGAAGTACCAGACATTTTCTTGTGTCAAGAGTGTAATTGCTGTTTACATAATTCTATGGATTGTCTGATGCTGCAATCGGTAAGTGTGTGAGAGTATATATGAGTGTGGGCCCTCACAAGCGTGCATGAATGATAGAAGATTTAAATTTGTTGCAAACTATTTGTTAACTTGCCTACCGGGTAATACATTTTCTGTATACCCTGCCTTGTTCCTTTAAGTGGGATAGTTTTGATAAACTCTGTTTACCCCCCCCCCCCCTCTTCCTTTTCATTTGCTTCTTAGTAAAGGGAAGAACAAGTGGGAATAACAGGATTTTTGTCTACCACCCTTACTTAATATTGTAACACCTCTTTCAGAGTAATTAAATACACTGTTGGGTTACATTAACTATGTTCCTGATAAATATCTATCTTTGGACTGGGTTTATCTTTGTCTAATAAGCGGGAAGGGCTTAGTCGATACCAATCTTCTTCACCCCTCCTCCCCCTTGCTATTTGTGTTTTTTGTACTTATGATGATTTTTTTCTGTAACACCTGATAATTGTTTGTGATTTGATTTAAGGTTAATAAACTGCATAAACTTATTTACTCTGTTGGAATACCAAAGCCCAAATTCCCCTATCTGGTTAATATAGTTTGTATCCACGTGCGTCTGTATGTTTGAAGCACCAAATCGGTGTGATCGCAGGCGAGTGTCTGGAAACTGGCAAATAATTGTTTGACCAGGAGAGTGAAGAGAAGATTGAGAGGAACGATTTGTCGTAAATAAGTCTGTCCTTACTCTCCCCAGCACTCTGTGAAGCAACTATTTACTCTCTACCCTTTTTATCACTGAGCTTTCACCATCATTCTCCACTCTAAACCGGACCACTATTTCCAAGACTCTTTCTCTCAAAATAAATTTACGACAATATTTGGCTGGCTCGCCGGGATAAAGATATTTTTGAGTCTGATTAACTCTGGGTCTAACTGGATAGAGTGTGAATGATATGTCTTTGTGAATTAGGGAAATAAAAAATAATTAATTACACCCCTAGACAACGCCTTTTAGTATTTGGGTCGTCCACACATCATATTTTCAGGTTGTTTTCTTTCCACAGCAGTAGAAAGTACGGATAATCATAAATTCCGTTAGCTTAATTATCCTCTGGCAGAGAAAATTAAATTTTTTCTTTATAAGACTTGCTGGGATTGCGTGATTGTTTTTACAGTCACTAAAGGTTTTTGAAGTTAAAAAGAGTTGAGCTTAGCTAAAGACGCCTTGTTCTGACTTTTTAAGTCTAATTAACATCGTCTCTTCTCATAAACTGACTTCAGGGGCGGAGTTTTGTGACGGAGAATTAAAATTTTAGGGAAATTTTTTTTTTTTCCTTTTAAATTGTTTTAATATAAATCTTTCTCTACTGTTAGTAAAATTAGATTCCTTTCTAGTGTAACTTACCATTTTAACGTGGCATAGTCGCTTGCGTTAAGAGTCTTAAGTGACAATAATAGTAGCGATAAGTTTGCACATTTCAAGTCGGAGGTAACACAAGAAAATTTATACTTTGTGTTTTTTTTTCTCGTAGCCGCTTTGAGTTTTTTTCCCTTCTTGTTCTTTCTTACTATTCTCTAGTCTTAGAAGCATCCAGTTCTTTGGCATAGCAGAGAGAATCAGGATAAGATCCATTTTGAGACAGGAGGCGAAGGACTCAGGATCAAAAGGAGAAGCCACGAACCTGTTTGTCAACAGGGAACTTGACAGGTATGACGCGGAGCAAGAGAGAGCAGAGAGGAAAGAAACACAGGATAGAGCACAGAAGAAAGAAGCGGAAGAGAGGGCAGAAGCTAGGAAGAAAGAAGCGAACGATCGTCAATTGGAGCAGAAGAAAATTGAGGCAGAGATGGAAGCTCGAAGGGAAAGAGAGAGAGAGGGGGAAAGACAGCACGAACTGGCGCTTAAGGCTCTAGAGAGTCGGGGCGCCTCTACTTCGAATAACGGAGAGCCGTCTTCGCCCCAGTCTCAGTCAGTGGATCTCTCCAGCACTCAATCTGCCCAATTAACTGCGTTGTCTTTTGCTTTAGAGTCTTTTCCTAGCCCCAATGAAAAAATTGACACCTTCCTAGAGAAATTTGAGAGGCTCGCAAATCTGTATGGGTTAGAGAGTTCTCGTTGGGCACTTAAACTCTCAACTGCGTTGAAAGGTAATGCGTATGACGTGTACACAAAGCTGGGAACCGACCAACATGATTACGACATGCTGAAAAAGGCCTTGATAGATCGGTTTGAGATGACCGCCCGAAAATTTCTGCAAATGTTCAGAAATAGCCGGAAAGAGAGCACGGAAACATTTCCGCAGTTCTCTTTACGTCTCACGGGCTATTTGACAAAGTGCATTGAATTATCTGACCTACCTCTTACATATGAGGGACTACTTGAACTTGTTCTTGAGGAACAGATAAAGTCAACTTTGTCAAACGAAACCCGTAGATTTTTGGCTGAACAGGGCGCAGTCAGGCTTGAGGACATCCTCAATAAGGCAGAACGCTATACCAATGCAATGGCCGAACGTCCCAGCACTAAACGTAAACCCACAGATGAGCCACCTCGTAAGCAAAATCTAGAGCAGTCATCCCATTCATCTAATTCCTCTCAGAATTACAACCAACGAGAAAATAATACCCAGAGACCTCCCCAGGAAAAATCGAAATTCTACAAAACCCGATTTCCCCCAAACAACAATTCTGATCAACCCACCAAGCCTACGTGGCAGCGCGGCCACCAAGGTCAAGGAAAAGGGAAGACCCCTACACCAGGAACGTCTGATCAGGGCAAACAAACCGGGCCTAACCGCATCGGATGCCAGCATACAGCCTCGCCAGGTAGAGTCAATGTCAGTGATTCACAACCTGAGGGGGACCGACCCTCAACGCGAGGAACTGTAATTTTGAATGGTACCTCAACTACTTGTCTCTTTGACACTGGATTAAGTTTTAGTTGTATTGTCGCCAGACACCTAGTCAAACCAGGTCAGGAGACAGAGGAAACCGTCAAACTTAGTGGAGTTTTCAGGAGTGATGCACCCAGGACGCTTCCTATCGCACTGTTAGAAATACACTCTGATTTTGTCAGAGGTGTTATTAAAGCGGCCATTATGGATGATATGATCTACCCAGTTATCCTGGGATGTAGATACGTGTTTATTGGGAGACCTAAGGAGCCGATTGTGGCAGCGGTAACCACAAGAGAGCAAACCAAGAAGGAGAGGGAGCCTGCGCCAAATTTGTTGCCGAATGAACTGAAGGAGGCGCAACAAAAGGACCCTACTCTGGAGCTCTGCTTTAGAAAACTGCTCATGGCTAAGGACCCCAGACACAACAGAGGCATCTTTTCTAAGGATGGCGTATTGTATCGTAGAACGGGCAACCCGGACACGGGAATAACCAGCTCCTAGTACCGACGCAGTACAGAAGCCAGATCTTAGAAATGGGGGACTCTCTTCCCTTTAGCGGACATATGGGACAAAACGCCACTATTCAGCGAATAAAAACCCACTATTGGTGGCCAGGAATGAACTCTGACATTATCATGTATGTGAAATCCTGCGCCCAGTGCCAACGGGTAGCACCAAAGCACTTGACACCCCCAGTATTCATGGGGCAAATGCCAATTGTGGGGACTCCATTTGAGCGGGTTGCTGTCGACATCATTGGACCCCTGGAAAAAACCAAAAGAAGGAACAGGTTCATCCTAACCTTAGTCGACACTTGCACAATGTGGGCCGAAGCTGTACCGCTAACATGCATAGATTCCAAGCACGTCGCAGAAGCCCTCGTGCAAATTTTTACACGGTTGGGATTCCCTCAACAAGTTTTGACGGACAATGGATCCCAACTCCGTAGCCTGTTAATGGAGGAGATCTTTAAGATCTTGAGGGCCAAACATATCCACACAAGTCCCTACCATCCGGCCGGAAATGGGCTCGTGGAACGTTTTAATGGCAGACTCACCACCATGTTACGTAAGCTGGGTCAGGAGAAACCGGAAGACTGGGACCTATATATATCGGCTGCCTTATTCGCCTACCGAGAGGTACCCCAAGCGTCTACGGGATTCCCGCCTGCTACACTTTTATTTGGCAGACCTATAAAGCGGCCACTAGAAGCATTACTTCGGTCCCTGACAGACCAAAAGGCTGACGAGACAGTCGTCTCTGCAAGCAAGTATGTATCTGAGCTCAAGGAAAGGTTATAGCTAGGATGGGATCTAGCTAACACCAACCTTACGAAAGCCCGCACTAAGCATGCTGAAAGATACAATAAAGCTGCAAAAGAGAGAGAGCTACAACCAGGGGAAAACGTTTTGTTGCTACTTCCAACCGGAAGCAATAAACTGCGCATCGGATGGCAAGGGCCGTTTACCGTCCTTAAAAAGATCTCACGTACCAATTACAAGATCTCCATCAAAGGAAAGGAGAAGGTCTTCCACATAAATCTGCTTAAGAAATATTTGGAAAGACCGGTGCCATCCTCTGAGCATCTCCTGGCTGTCGCCATAGCAACGGAAGACGAGGAAGATGATGATGGTTGCATGGAGTACCCATTACAACCCACAGAATCCTTTAAAGATGTCAAGTTCGGCGACAATCTCTCACCAGAACAACAAACAGAAACCAGGACGCTACTAAAACAGTACAGTGCAATCTTAACGGATGTACCTGGTCGAACAAATCTCATCGAATTTGATATGAAATTAACAAATGAGACCCCTGTTCGAACCAGAGTTTACCCCATCCCGTAGGCTAAAGCTGATGCACTTCGCGGAGAAATAGACAAGCTGCGTCAGGCAGGAATTATCAGTGAGTCTATGTTGAGGCGGGTTGTTGTTGTTGTAATTGCTGCAGGCTGGCTCTTCTGTTTACATTTACTAAGATCTGGCCATTTTTATATTACTTCAATTTATCCCTTGTATTCTTAGTCAATTATGGTATCGTGCTGTTGGTAGTAAGTTACGCGAAGGTGGGATAGAATATTTGTCAACATCATAATATTTCAATTCCCAACGTTCATAGACTTGATAAGTCGTTCCTTGAGTCCACACAATTTAATACATCGATTCCATACATAAACAGTTCACACATGGTCATCGTGAAGAAAATACATATCAAGTTCAGTTCATACTTCGTATATGATTCATCTACAAATCAGTCCTTGTCAAATAGCATGAATTACTGTAGACAGAACGTCATAACTATATGTACGCGCTGTTGGTGATCCCAACAACCGACAGTGAGATTATGCGTCTGGCAAATATAAACTAATAAGGACTGTTAATTCATCCCGTCCTAGGTTTAGTCAATTACTAACCTGTACCATTTCATCTCTTTTCATAATAACAATGGACTGACCCATGTCCATACTTAAATACAACATAACTGTGTGGCTCTCCATGCCCGACACTAGAATAACATAAGACATGTCTTTACAGCTCGACGGTCATACAAGAAAGGGTCCCGTCTCTTGGTCACGGTGCGTGACCTACCAACGCTAACACGTCATAATTCGATCGTGTGTATAGCGTTCAATAGCCTAATAATACTTTACATTATATTAAATGCTGCAATCCCCAAAACTGCACGCTCTAGCAGACGGCGTCTATAAAAATACCGTAACAGTCTACATCTCCTTACAGTTCGAGTGTAGTGCTGTTGCAGAAGCCCAATAAGGAAGTTCGGCTGTGTATAGATTACCGGCTGCTAAACGCTGTTACGGAATTCCAGCCCGAACCTCTCCAAACTGTTTCTGAGTTGTTCACCAAGCTCAGCAAAGCAAAGATTTTTTCCAAGATTGACCTCAGTAAAGGTTATTATCAAATACCAGTCAAGGACGAAATTAAACCTTTGTTAGCTTTCAACACTAGTGAAGGACATTACACATTTAACGTGATGCCGTTCGGATTGCATAACGCACCAGGAGTGTTCACCAGGATGATGAGGAAGCTTCTAGAACCTTTGCAAAGTCCCTATATCCATAATTTCATGGATGACATATTAATTGCATCGGAAACCTACGACGAACATATTGCTACGGTTGCTATGCTCCTCAGGAGACTACAGGAAACTGGTCTCACAGCCAGACCTAGCAAATGTCTCATTGGGTTTGAAGAATTAGACTTCCTGGGGCATACTATTTCTCACGGCTGTAGTTGGCCCGTTAAGAAGAACGTGGAGAAAACAATTGCAGCTGAAAGGCCCCGAACCAAGAAAGACAATCGGTCATTCCTATCACTATGTGCATACTATCAGAAATACATCCAGAACTTCAACGGACTGACGGCACCTCTGACTGACCTCACAAAGAAAGGTTGTCCTGATAAGGTCATTTGGGATCAAAAGTGCGAAAACGCGTACAACACTTTAAAAGAACAGTTGTCTGCATACCCCATTTTGAGGTTGCCTGACCTCAAGAAACCTTTTGTACTGCGGGTCGACGCGTCAGGTCAGGGCATCGGGTCAACACTGCTTCAAGCCGATGACAGTAACCCGAACATGCTATTTCCAGTTGCCTATGGCAGTCGGAAATTAAAAAATGCTGAACGGAACTACACCGTAGTCTAAAGAGAATTTCTCGCTCTGATTAACGGTATCAGATGCCATCATGAGTTTCTCTATGGTACATCTTTCACGGTGCAAACAGACCACGCTCCGTTAGCCTTTCTTTGTGCCAATAAAGAATTTAACGCAAGGATCATGCGTTGGGCCCTCCTTTTAAGCGTTTATTCTTTCAAAGTGGAATACATTCCGGGAAGACAGAATGTCGGGGCTGATTTCCTGAGTAGAAACTGGACTACGGAGGAAGAGGAGGAAGTTGAAGATACCACTCATCCAAAAGCTACCGATCAGGGCAGCTTCATTGTCATAAATCAAACATGAAAAGATGATTTCATGTCTCAAAAGAGGGGACGATTGTGACAGACGAACTCAGCCGACCCTGAAGTGTTGGATGATATAGTACGACCCTTTGTAACGACCCCTTCGGATAGCATCAGTGCCCCGAATATTGTGGTAACTTTTCGTCAAACGGGAATGTTTCACGTGGACTCATTAGCTATGCAACCTTTCCACGCAGATGGTCAACACGTTTGCTGATTAATATGTGGACAGCGTATCTACCGTCCATTCTGGTCATAGCATTGATTTAAGGAGAGGTTAAATCACGCCCACGCATATCTCTTGAGCAATCATATGCAGTCATTTTCATTAACTTGGCCTAGTGGGGGCGGTGTCAGAATCAAACAGAATGTAGCGGCACATGATCAAACAGGCACTGAGAGATTTCAGGAAAGACTAGCGCCACGATCAAAGACAGTAGTGGTCCCTGAAACGAGCGACGCAAGTTTCTTGCCGGTATTTCACATCTCGGTGTTAACCACTAAACCGATCGCAGTGGGAGCGAACGGGAAAGCCGACGCGGATGCAGCGAAAGGAGATACGGAAGACCAGGGGCGGCATCTCTCTTTAGTCTGGCGGTCAGATCCCCGAAAGCCTCCTGAGATCTAAATAGGTGTCAAATTTTAACACGTCCCACTCATCTTACTTTCAATTTTAGATACATACAGACCACAAAGAAAGCCATTTTATCATTCGGTAGCCAGAGATTTAAGATTCACTAGCTATAGTAGAAATTTTGCTAGATTCCCATCTGAATTGGTGGCTACATTAGGAGTGATTTCTTTTTCTGTGCACGGTATAATATATTTGTTAAAGTGATCAGTGGTCTGGTGCTTTCATTTTATTTCACTGGATTTTGTGTTTATTTAAATCTATTTAATTAAACTCATCCCAAAAGTTCCAGTGGTAAATTTAATGATATATCTATTATAATATTTCAAAAAAATAATAGATGCTTAAATGTTAAAGTAACTTTTAAAGTCGCGAAAGAATTTGTAATTAATAAATTTAGTTAAGTCCTATATATATAGATGTGTATTTTAACCATTGACTCGCGCAGTGTTTCTTAAATGCATAATTAAATACGCGAGGGTATATAATAGTCTTAACGGTAAATTTATCGCGCGTTAGAATATTATTTGATTTTTGCGGTATGATTATGTTGTCATGGGTTTTATATCTTTTTCTATAGAATGATCACCTTTGCAATCCCAGCAAACTAACGCAATCATACAGAGTCTTCCATGACTCGGTTCTGAAACTTCCATATATATTGATGAAACATTTTTTAAATTTAATCTTGTGACGGTCCGTTGCGACCTAGCTATCCTAATTACATGAAAGAAAGCCAACCCAAGACACTTTTAAATAAATCATCAAAATTAAATTGCAATCTGTAAGATAAACTGGAAGATGAACAGTGCCAGTAGCGATATTTTATTCACTGCTCTACTGTGAGAGAGTACCTATTTACTTAAACTGTGACTGAGCCTAGATTTTCCTCACTGGATTTAAAACCTACCGGTCAGATGTTATCATCACGCCTTGAAGGAATTTTACCCCCAGCACCTACATTAAAGAGACCATTTCATTTTCACCCCTGTGTCGAACTGTGTCAGTGCCATCCCATAGACTTTTTTATATATAATAAAACACAAGAACTCTTAGTCTTCAAGTCCGGCGATAAATGGGAATATTTGCTATCAGCTAACCTCGCTATATCTGGGGCGGGACAACGAAGTATCAGACATTTTCATATGTCAAGAGTGTAATTGCTGTTTATATAATTCTATGGATTGTCTGATGCTGCAATCGGTAAGTGTGTGTGAGTATATATGAGTGTGGGCCCTCACAAGCGAGCATGAATGATAGAAGATTTAATTTTGTTGCAAACCATTTGTTAACTTGCCTACCGGGTAATACATTTTCTGTATACCCTGCCTTGTTCCTTTAAGTGGGATAGTTTTGATAAACTCTGTTTAACCCCCCCCCCCCTTTCTTTTCATTTGCTTAGTAAAGGGAAGAACTAGTGGGAATAACAGGATTTTTGTCTACCACCCTTACTTAATATTGTAACACCTCTTTCAGAGTAATTAAATACACTGTTGGGTTACATTACCTATGTTCCTGATAAATATCTATCTTTGGACTGGGTTTATCTTTGTCTAATAAGCGGAAAGGGCTTAGTCGATACCAATCTTCTTCACCCCTCCTCCCCCTTGCTATTTGTATGTTTTGTACTTATGATGATTTTTTTCTGTAACAGCTGATAATTGTTTGTGATTTGATTTAAGGTTAATAAACTGCATAAACTTATTTACTGTGTTGGAATATCAAAGCCCAAATTCCCCTATCTGTTTAATATAGTTTGTATCCACGTGCGTCTGTGTGTTTGAAGCACCAAATCGGTGTGATCGCAGGTGAGTGTCTGGAAACTGGCAAATAATTGTTTGACCAGGAGAGTGAAGAGAAGATTGAGAGGAACGATTTGTCGTAAATAAGTCTGTCCTTACTCTCCCCAGCACTCTGTGAAGCAACTATTTACTCTCTACCCTTTTTATCACTGAGCTTTCACCATCATTCTCCACTCTAAACCGGACCACTATTTCCAAGACTCTTTCTCTCAAAATAAATTTACGACACCACTCTCTCTTTCACACTTGCACTAAAACAACTAAAGATAAAGAAATATACTTGGTGGGGCTCTCTAAGTAAGAGCCACCACTCCTGACTACACTATTGTTACTAACTAACCACACTGTCCCGTTGAAGATGTATAAACTAAATTTCTACGCTGTTTCAAGGCGCCCTAGGCGATCCTGCACAACTATCTAATACACCTCAAGAAATGCTACGCTAATTGATTTTGCAGCACTACCTAAGAGACTGACCTCTAAATATTTCTATCTAACCTAGGGTTGCCAGGCGTCCGGATTTGGTCGGATTTGTCCTGATTTTTGTGACAAAACTGAGCGTCCGGCCGGATTTTTTTTAAAATGTTGAAATATCCGGCTTTTATGTGATTGGCTAAATTACTAACATGAAAGACACCATTTTGAAAAAAAATCTTTCCTGGAATCCGATTTCTGAGTACAGAAATTCTGCCAGAATTAAGAATTTTTATCTACCGTAAGTTGTCATGTTGTTCGATAGTTTATAATAGATTACTATCATATTTTAACCCAGGTTAAACGCTGTTTAGGTTTATTGGCATTTGTTAAGGAAAAATTTAACAGACAAAACGGCATGAATAAGAACTTGGGGCTGGATAACTTCGTTGTCTATTGCAAATTACAAATAATATTAACCCTAGTTCGTACTGCTTTTATATTTATTCAAATTTGTTTATTATGAAAAAATACACGAGTAGTTACTAGTATAGTAATGCGTTTGTTAAAATTAAAACCTCGTCTGTTGCATTTTAAAAATAATTTTAACTTTAACATAGAATGTACCATTGATTAAAATGGCATTATATTATATTTATGTTACTGATACCAGCTCAAAATGGCAAAACGGAAGTGTGTGTTCACGGATGAATTGAAACAAAAATTTCAGTGCTTTTCAAGTGGTCGACAAGAGTATGAAGCAGAATGTCTTGTATGCAGAGGCGGCACATTTGTATCAGTAGCAAAAAAAGGTGCAGCTGATTTTTTTTTAAAGCATAAAGAAACAGAAAAGCACAAGAAAGCACTTGCGTCTGAATGTTTGCAATCAAAACTGACATTTTTAACTACAGAAATAAGCAAGGAAAGGTTAGAAGTTGCCGCGGCCGTGGATGCTTTTACTTGTCATACAGTAAAACATCACAACTCTTTCAGATCAACGGATTGTACTTCAGTGTTACTCAAGAATGTTTTCCACGATTCAGAAATTGTCAGCAAATTCTCATGTGCCAAAACCAAAACAGCTGCTATGATCATTTCTGTGACTGCACAGCATTCTACTGAAGTAGCTTTGGAAGCACTGAAGGAAAGATTCCATTAAAGGCACTCTACTTGTGCAGTACAATTTCAAGGAGCTTTCATGCTCTGATTTCTATACATATTTAAAACGTAGCCCAACTTTGTTGAAGAAGATTTTATCATCAGAAAAGCATAAGTAGGCACAAAATCAATGTGATTTTAGTAGCTAATTGCTTGAATGTAACAAAAAAAAAAAATGTTTCAGCGTCTTGTAGTTATTGAACAAAGGTGTCCTACTTTTCGTCCTACTTTCAAAAAATATTGTCCTCCCTTGTCCTCCTTTTTATGACAAAAAATTGCATTTGTCCTTGATAAATACTATCTTGGACAACACGTTGATAAAGGCTGTTTTTTAGCCTCCACATTGGATTAGGTTATACTGGACACATAGATGAATATTCACTAGATGTAGAATTAATGTATTGTGGTGTTGTGTGTCAATCCCAATGTTACTTGTATGCCACTGTTAGAGCTGGGCACACAGTAGAATGGTCATCTCGTTCCGACACAGTGTTTGGTATTTAGGTCACCTTGTTCGTCAAGTGTTGAGGCGCTGACAAGGGACAGTGTTGACATAGACAACACTGACAAACAACATTTTTCTTTCTTATATAAGAATAAGTGTTCTTAGGTCAGTTTCTTGCGCTGATTTCAAATCTGAAATCCGTTTATCTCTATCACGTCGGGTTCTTAAGATATTTGTGAATAAATATATTTTTGGGAAACCGTTATTTGCTCCGTTTCATTTTTACTATATAACTTATTAAAAATTAATAAAAAGCAACATAATTCTACTTTTTATACTGCTAAAAGATGCATGACATATGTTACGCGATTTTTCAAATAGTTACTGTATTTTGAAATAATTCTGAGCAAAAATGGCTTCTAGAAGTTGTAGAAATTCGGCTGATCTGTTCTGTTACGTGTGCGGATATTTTACCGATCGTGTTGACCAGAAAAACTTTACACCATTACTAAAGAAAGCATATGAACTTTATTTCGATTCGAAAGTTGATGATGCAAATAAATCTTGGAAGCCAAATGCAGTTTGTTCGATACATTGGCAGGTTGGTTACGAAAATCGCCGAAGCATAAGTCGATGCCTTTTGGAGTGCCAGTAATATGGCGTGAACATACAAATCACACTACTGATTGTTACTTCTGCTTGACAAATATCCATGGTTTCACTTTTAAAACTAGAAAGTCTGTGGTTTATCCAAATATTGAATCGGTTTTGAAACCAGTGCCTCATGATCCAATCACGTGTCTGATCCAAGTACCACCAGAGCAATATCCGCTGGACGTGAATGAACCATCAGAAAGTGATAGTTTACCTGCTTTAGAAACTAATTCTTACTCAGATTACATACCGTTGAATGATGGTGTTTACTTAATTAACCATTCAGAACTTTCAGATCTAATACGTGATCTCGCTCTTACCAAAGGACACGCGGAATTACTCGGTTCGCGACTCAAAGAATGGAATCTTTTAGCGCCCAATACTCCGATATCTAAATTTTGTCATAGACACAGAGAACTTGTTCAATACTTTGAGATGGATGATGACATTTGCTATTGCAAAGATGTAAACGGTCATGAGCACATAGTCAACGAATGGCGATTTTTCATCGATTCTTCCAAGACTAGTCTAAAAGCCGTGTTATTGCATAACAGAAATTTATTTTCATCAATTCCAGTAGCCTACTCTGTTCATATGAAAGAAACTTATGACAATATGGCTATAAGTTTGGAAAAAATAAAGTACAATGACTACCAATGGCGGATTTGTGGAGACCTAAAGGTCATTGCAATTCTCACGGGCAAGCAGACTGGGTATACTAAATTTTGTTGCTTCCGATGTGAATGGGACAGCCGCAACAGACAGGAACATTATGCAAGAAAGGTGTGGCCTATCCGGGTTCGTAAGCAGCTCGGGCATAAAAATGTAATACACGAGCCATTAGTTAACAAAGACAGCTTCATTTTACCACTGTTACATATAAAGTTGGGGCTCATGATAAAACGAGCAAAGCTTTCACTTATCTTCGAGAAAATTATGACGGTGGAGTGTGACCATGCTTGCCGATTATTGTTGGATGCTTCATCGCGATGTATCACATGCGATTCACCGACGAAAGTCGACTGCAAAGAAATTCAAGCCTACATAACTGTTATACTTATTGTACGAATGATGTTGTAATACTGTATGTAGAAAGAAAAAAAAAGTTTTTTTTTGTTAGTCAGTGCAATGAGAGTGTAGATGTAATTTACGCGAATGGGTGTACAGTTCTGTTAATTTGACAGGTCACTCACTCAATCATAGCTGGAAGTCTATAAAATGTAGACTACTGATGACGTTTCATACATTTAATAATGGACGCACTCGAACATCACAGATACAGTCACTTGAACAGGTTGGCAAAACAATGCATGCTTGAAAATGGTCTACGACATCAAATATGCATTTGTATTGAATGTGGATACAACAGAACGTTAGTAGACAGTCACACAGGGTTCTAGTTGCATTTAATCTCAGGCCTAACTGACTGATCGCGTCAGTTAATGCTTCCAAACATAGATATATATAAACAATGGTCCCCTGACAGAACCTCTTCGGTTGAAGAATTACCGGCTGCAATTAGCTGGCTGATATGACGACAATCTTAAACCACCAGTAGTGGATTTCAATAGTCTCTGTATCACAATCAGATAGTAAGGCATCCCTGTTCTTTAGATAGTAAGGCATCCCTGTTCTCTGATCAATATTCCGCTAGACAAAGACGGGATCCAAAAATAGTCCTATCTTCGATGAGCTTCACTCACCAGCGGAGATATATAATGGAGCACAAGTAAAGGGCTCTGTTCATGATATAAATATATATTGGACTCTGAATATCCTATAAATGGTGCTGCGTACATCAAATACATAGTGCTGCTAGGAAAAATGTCGTCTTAACATAGTCCATCACTCATATGGGCAGACGATAGCACGTCTGCACATCTAGGCATAGGAAAAAGTTCAGTAAATGTCTTTTTTACCTTATTGTCCTAGAAAAATCACACTAGCAAATAGCACACGCCATCCCTTGGCGTAAAGAATGAACATTGGGGAGAATCACCGACATGATAGTCATACAGAGAGAATATCTCATTCCCCAGAATTAACCACAGATACAAAAACTTCGGACCTCTCTGTCCGCACAGCAACTCAGGATCCCATCATCACGGAAGTCTCCCCCAACCTAACTTCGACACATGCACAGAAGCCCATGACCCCAGAGTTCAACTCAAGATGGGCCGATGTTGGACACAACCCACCAAAGATACAAGACCAAATCGCCTTAAATGGACAGGGAATAAACATCAACTCAGGTTAAATCATTCCAAGAAAGACCGATCTGTTATGTCTAAACAAGGAAACAACCCGACGTAAATCTAATATTCATCCGCCAGGTTAAGACCCAAGAAAGGGTAACAAACATAATTAAATGTAACATCAACTTAATCAAGAGTTATGTACCTTTGACTATCCAATAAAGTGTTCCACCAGACAGGTAGATATTTTTCTATATATATATTGCCTACGAAAGAATCTGTGCGTATCAGTCCTCCTTTTTGTGTTGAACAGTGTGGCCACCCTAATCTAACTCTACTGTTCTTCGCTAAACTTCCCTCTCTCCCCTCTGTTTCTGTTCAGTGCCTCTCTGGCGCTACCGTCTTCGTCTGAGGCTTTGATGAGTTGCTTTTCGTCACGTACCTCCTCCCGTTAGCATTTAGAAAGACATGTTTTCCCTCTCTCCTTTCCCGAATACTGATGAAGGGGCCCTAGGTGAATACAGCTAAATGTTGTTGCCTAAGGCTGTAGATTTGATCACTGCTGATGAAACTTTTCAAGCCGACTAGTTAACCCGCTTTGGGTTTAGGCCTTCTGCATTATTGTGGCAGAATGTAAACAACACCAGGCAACGTCGCCTGTTTTGCCACTGGGCCTTTACGAGCTAAGAGCTCCGATGTAGAGACCAGTCCGCGCTGAGGTATGTTTCCTCACTGCAAGAGAACTTCTCATTCCTCTCACTGTTGCAGAAGTAGCTGGGCGCCAGGTACAAGCTCGTACCCAGTTTTCTTCAATTACACTGATGTCTCGTACCTCCCTCTGTCTAGAAGGCAAAGTCCTTTGTAGGCTTAGGGTTATCTACAACCTCCTCGCCGTGAATCGTTGTAAAACAAAAATAACAACATCTATACAAAAATTCAAAATTACCTGCTACATAACCCTTTACCACCCAAGATTCATCTACATCCTGGTGTCCCCTAAATTAATAAATCTCCCCTACACACAAGCTACATACAAGCAATAAAACACATTGATACAACCAATGTTGATACATCTACATTGATGCAAGTGGTATTCTTTTTTATGTATCATTGTCACCCACGATGTTAAGTGTGGCCTTCATGTTGATACAGGTAGAATGTAGAAGGATCGGGTGATATGTTATAATGGTCAACTCGAAACCGACACAGTGTTGATGTTGAGTGAGAGTGTAAATGTCAGGTGCGCGAATGCATGGACTGTTCTGTAAAGTTGACTAATGAATCAGGCACACACTCACTCATAGTTAAAAGTCACTGACGTGTACTGCTTTGGACGTTTTTGTTCATGGATTTAATGAGACACGTACTGACATCACGGTTACAGTCACTGAACAGGTTGACAACAACATCGTATACTTGAAAAAATGGTTTGCAATATCAAATAGGCATTCGTGTCGAATATAGGTACAACTGGACATTAGCATACAAGCACTCCTGGTCCTAGTTGTCTGGCATCTCAGGCCCTAACTGACTAATCGCATCAGTTAGTGTTATCAAAACATGTTTATCATATAAGGCTCCCTGGTAGGACCTCTTCTGGCTAAGTATTACAGTTCGTACATTAGCAAATTGAATGACGACAATTTTCAACCATTATTAGTAGGATTTATAATAGACAGATCTCTGTATCGTCCTTAGATAGTGAGGGCACTCCTGTTCTCTGGACGATAATCCGCTAGACCAAAAGCGGGGTCAAAATGGCTCCATCTTGCGTAAGCATCGCTCACATCGAAGGTGAATAAAGAAACCTAATTGAAGGCTCTGTTCCTTATACAAATGTGCATATAGGACTCTGCATGTCCGGTAATCAAAACTGCTGCATATATCAGGCTTTTGTGCTGCTAGGTAATATGCCGTCTTTATATATATTCAACAAATCATATGGACGGACGTTATCACGTCCCCCACCTAGGTTTAGAAAAAGTTCACAAAAATCTTCGTACCTTAGTCATAGAAAAACACACTAGCACATATCACACGCCATCACTTGGCGTAACAAATGAACACTGGGAAAACCACTGACATAATAGTCATACAGAGAAACAATCTCCTTCCCAGAATACGAACACAGAGATCAATCTTCGGACTTTTCTATCCGAACAGCTTTCAGCAGAAACTGACATGACGGAAGCCCTGACGACAACCCACTCGTTCACACATGCGCAGAAGCGCGTTTGACCCCAAAGTTCAGCTCCAAAATAGATCGACGTTAGACATTAAAAGATATAAAGATATAAGACTAAATCGTCTTAAATAGTTAAGGAATAAACATTAACTCGGGTTATAAACCTTTTTCAAGCAAGACCAGTCTGTTCTGTTCAAACAAGGAACAAACCGACGTAAATCTAATTCATACGCCAGAGAAGATAACGAATATAATAAGATATAACATCAAACCAATCAAGGGTTATTTCCCCTTAAATTATCAAATAAGTACCTTTCATCAGACAGATAGATAACTTTAAAAATATATTGCCTACGAAGAATCTGTTGGTAACACACATATTTCAGCCTGTAGGTCAGACTAAACTACATCTCCCCTTATCTCTCTCCCGCACAAATTATTCGATGTCTGTAACAGACGCGGGCTGCCTTGAATGTTTTGTGTACGTGTCTCGCTGGTAGGCGTCACAACACCGCTTCCCTGAAGCTAATATCCCCTGTACTGAATAATTTTCATGCCCTATTCTTCTTAAAGGCTGCCCTTCTTAAAGACAGATAGTGTTAGTGACAACCACACGGACTCTTCAGCATCAGAAAATAGCATGCAAACAGAGGACATTAAAGATAACTTTGCCGGCTGTGTTGCTAAGGAAACATTAATGAAGATACTTAGAAAAATATCTGTAAACTTGCAGCAAGTTTACCTACAGAGAAGAGGCAGAACAATAGAATCAATAAAAAATTGTCATGCCAGACAGATAAAATATTAAACATGCTATCTGAGGATCAGATCCGGGTCCTTAATTGTAGGTCTTCAAGAGGAGTAAAATGGGGCAGTAAGACTGTAAAAAAGCATTGAAAATTCAATTTGATTGTGGAGCAGCAGGCTATAATATGTTGTTGAAACAGCATTATCCACTGCATGCTATACGTGCTCTGCAGCAACGAATACAGCATATTCAGATTTCTGGGGAATACTCAATCTGATGTTTGATTACATGAAATTAAAGGTTGTAAACATGTTAGGAATAGAACAGTAGTGCTGTTTGACATTAGACGAAATGTCAATTAAATCTGCTATTGAATATGATTCAAAAATATGAGACATTCGTGGTCATGTCCTTAGGGTATCTATCATTTTTGGGTCCTGTAGCAATTGTATTCAGCTTACGGTGTACCAACCCGGTCAGCCGGTTTATAGTCTTTCCCAGGTGTCATCTGTCTTTCCAGAAGTCCATCGGTCTTTTCCCGATTGTCACTGGTTTGACCATGCAACTATGATAGAAAACTCTATACAGAGTGATACAACAGGAGACAATCTGATCATCAGAAGTAGTCCCCCCGTCGGACAAGTGTTTTGTCGTGAAACGAGTTGTGTAAACCCACTACTTTGTTAAATCCCGATGTCGAGAGCCCAACCAATCAACGAGCACCGTTCACCAGTCGCTGAGCCAGAATAAATTACAAGAAGTTACGCCAGGAAAAAAACTTAAGCCCTGTTTTTTTTTGGGATGTGGGTCGCGGCCATCTTGTTCACGCAAGATGGCGGAAGAAAACTGAATAAAATTAGACTGTACGAGGCATGAGACGAAACTGCAGACCACCAATCAGCTTGCCCCACCAGGAACCAACCAAAAGCTTTCCTTAAGCATTCATCTACCTATATAATCGGGCGGATTTTATGCATAATCACACATCACCGACACGACGCCAGAGATACCGACCGACTGAACAGGAGAAGCTGTCACCTTGATTTATAGCTTACCTGGGTGCATTGGCCTGCAGCCTGCTTCACTAAGTCGAGTCAAAACCTGGCCGGTTTAAAAATCTTGGAGGGTTTTATTCGTGTCATCAAACCTGAGGTCGTATGTCGTGTCAATCCAGCTGCCTGGAACGTCGCAGGAGCACAGTGATTGCACAGGATCAACCTCTTTAGTCCCCCTCAGTCTTGGGTGGGCTAACGAAACGGCCATCAGCGAGTGGTGTGTGCGAGAAACCAAGAAGGACATAACTTTTGAGAGATGAGTACACAGTCGTACCATTTCCGTCGGCAATTGTGAGCATAGAAACTGTCAGTGACGAAAAACTGAGTAGCATAGCAAGAGACAAAAATAACAGCATTGCTGATAAATTTTATATATTTAATTAACAGCACAGCTGATACATTTACTATAAGTGATTATCAGCCCAGCTGATATAAATTTGTTTCCTATAATTGGAAGACTTGTAATAAATATAAATATATAAATACATGTGAATCATTTGTAAACTTACAAATCCATTACATTCCATTGTTTCAACATCCACCCTTCAGCACAAGAGTAGATAGTGTTTATACTAAATAAATAATAAGGAAATTGTATTTGAAGACTTGTCAATTGTATCATTGTTAAGCAAAATCTGTTTCCTTGTGTTTTTAATATCA
Source organism: Oreohelix idahoensis (assembly GCA_024509875.1). NCBI lineage: Eukaryota > Metazoa > Mollusca > Gastropoda > Stylommatophora > Oreohelicidae > Oreohelix > Oreohelix idahoensis. The sequence goes on from JAMPIV010004358.1 coordinate 108,358, forward strand.
CAGTTAGTTACACAGCGGAGGTGGCACTTTATGTCGGTCTCCTCTCTACTATTGTTTTGAGATCAGATCATTCACAGCCGTAACTAATTTGTGATACCAGTAGTTCTCTCAGACACTGGGACTTCACCATTTTCTGCAGAAATTCTATTTCTGTAAATGTCAGTATTATACTGATCTTAGAGCCAATAAAAACCTCACGCCACATGTTTCGGCCCTTTATTCTCATTTACACTCTAAGGGGGCGAGCCCACCATGGGTCATGACTCCCAAGTGTCTCCGCCTCCTGTTGTCTTATGTAGAAAATGAACCCACTTCACATTGGTTGCAGCTTTAAAATCCACAATTCTGCCAGCCGGAGGCAATTGTGAAAGTAACCCTTATGTTGAAAAAAATTATTGTGCAAACCCGGTACCTATAGAACTCGAGGCGGACACCAACCCCTCAGCCACTCCGACCCCCAAACCTAGGCACAAGTTCTATTAGTTATATTACAGCGTATTTCTAAATTAAAAAACCTACAACAGTTTCATTATTTGATTGTCTGCGCCACAAGAGGTGACCGCTAGATTTTTGTTTGTTTGTTTTAAATCGGGATCATCGGCTGTCTAGCTCTTTTGCTGACAAAAAAGTGACATCTCTAATTAGATTATTACTGGGACTTCGTAGCTAGGCCCTACCTGATTCTTTAGGTAAACTTTTCAAAGCATAATAGTTCTCGTGACTGGTTCGATGGAGAAGATGATGGTGAGCAAGGTCTAGCATCAGAAATGATAACCACCAGCACAGAAGAGAAAGCCGATGGTGGTAAAGATGACATAAAGATGGAAGAACTGAAGGCAGCACTGGAGAAAGTCAAGATAGGCAAAGCATCAGGGCATGATGGTATAACATCAGAAATGGTTAAGTACATGGGAGCAGCAGGCGACCTATTACTCTTAAGGATCCTACAGGCAGCGTGGTACAACAAGGCCATACCAAAGGATTGGGAGATTGCCATCATAACACCGATTTTCAAAAAGGGTGACAATCGACGACGTGGAAACCATAGAGGCATATCCTTTCTCAGTGTTCCGGGTAAAATCTATTCTAGAATCCTAGAGCAGAGACTCCGACGCCTAGCTGAGCCACAATTGGATGAAGTCCAGTGCGGATTCCGAGCATACCGAAGTACTCAAGAACTAATCTTCACACTCAGCTTAGTGAAAAGGCCCTTGAGTATAAGAGTGAGATCCATCTTTGTTTCATAGATCAGGAAAAGGCATTTGACAGGGTCCCCTGGAGCAAACTTTGGGACTGTTTGGCAAGGAAGAACATTCCAACACCTCTGATTCATGCTATACAGAGCTTCTACAAGTCTTGCAGAAATTATGTGATGACAGCAAACCGTAAGTCAGAAGAGTTCAGGACCACCACTTGTTTAAGACAAGGTGATATCCTGTCACCTTATTTTTTTTCATACTCCTCATGGACGATGTCATCAACGCATGTTAGGAGAGAACAATAAAGTATTCAGTGGGGTACTGGAAGATGAGACAGGTCTGTATTTCAGAGCTGGCATTTGCTGATGATGTTGCCCTGATAGCTAAATCAGAGGCACATCTCCAATCCAACCTGCAAGTCTGGAAGGAAGAGCTGGAGAAGAGAAGGAAGGGTCATAAACAGCTCTAAACACAAAAATCCATGGTGATATCACGAGAAGAAATAAGACATCAGATTAAGCTGGGAGAACAGGTCCTGGAGCAGGTCGACCACTGTAAATACCTCGGAGCTATTATAGACCGAAAGGGAGGTATCAAAGAAGAGTTAGCCACTCGAAAATCAGCAGCTGGAAGACTTTTTCGGGCCATAAATCGAAGATTCCCCAGCAAGAGAGAGGTTGGTAAGAAAACAAAGATGGCTGTATACCTCTCCACCATGTCCCAGTCTTGACATATGGATGAGAATCGTGGGCAATGACTACAACCCACAAAAGCCAGATCAAAACCTCAGAAATGAGATATCTGAGGAAGGTGGTTGAAGTAACAAGAAGAGACATGGTCCGCAACCAGACTACGCGTCAAGGCCTAAAATCCCACCCCCTGCAGACCCAAGTAGAAGAGTCCCAACTAAGATGGTTTGGCCATGTCTGCAGAATGGGAGAAGATCGGCTACCGCGACAAGCATTTGGTCTGCATGTGGTAACTGTCACTAGTGACATGGGAAGTGCAAACAGAGCAATGTGGGCCTGCGTTGGTGTTTGTGCTTCCAGAAACAAAATTGTGAACATAATTGCACATCCAGAGCAACCAAACAAGTGGCTATATTTCCAAACTGACACCTCATTTGATCAAAAATGTTAAATCTGCATTTATCTCTGGCCATGATTTCAGATTATCTGAGGAGATGTGTGTATTGTTAAATGTGCCTTCTAACATTGCAAATATACTGCCTGTTAGGGAACTGGCTGACTTACACAGGAACAGCACCCTGAAACTAGCTTCACACCTTACTGATGACATACTTGGAGCGTGAGGTTTTTATTGGCTCTAGGATCAGTATAGTACTGACAATACAGAAGTAGAATTTCTGCAGAATATGGTGAAGTCCCAGTGTATGAGAGAACTACTGGTATCACAAATTAGTTACGGCTGTGAATGATCTGATTTCGAAAAAATTAGTAGAGAGGAGACAGTCATAAAATTACACCCCGCTGTGTAACTACTAACTGTGATATTAAAAAATAAGGAAACAGATTTTACTTAACATATATAAAATTGACAAGTCGTTCAAATACAATTTCCTTATGATTTATTTCGTATATATACTATCTACTCTTGTGCTGAAAGGGGGATGTTGGAAGATGAAAATGTAATGGATTTGTAAGTTTACAGAAGAAGATATATATATATATATATATATATATATATATATATATATATATATATATATATATATATATATATATATATATATATATATATATTTATATATATATATATATATATATATATATCAAGACTTCCAATTATAGGAAACAAAATTTAGATCAGCTGTGCTGTTAATCAATTATAGTAAATGAATCAGCTGTGCTGGTATACTTTGTCTCTCACTATGCCAAATTCCTTTTCGTCATAGACGTTAATAGCTCACAACTGCCAACGGAAATGGTACTAATGTGTACTCATCTCTCAAAAGTTCTGTCCTTCTTAGTTTGCTTCACACAACACCTGCTGAGGATCGTTCCTTAACCCACCCAAGACTGAGGGGGACTAAGGATGTAGCTCAGGTACAATCTCTGTGCTCCTGCGAAGTTCCAGGCAGCTGGATTGACTCGACATACGACCTCAGGTTGGATGACACGAATAAAACCTGTAACAAGTTAAAATAGGGGCTAATTTCTGTCCTCAAGCCCACCTTTTTCTATTGTATATGAGATGAGCGTGTCTCAGGTGTCTGCATGTAGGATGAATGACAACATGGCTCAGTATGATTTAGCAATAGCGAGACAAGACAGGTGTCTACTTGCAAAACATTATTTCTGATAAATTAATACCTGACTACATCCAATAATATAAATTCAATACATGAATACATCTGTTGAGGATTGTTTCATGCTTACAGACATTTGGATTTGTGCACGATCCGAATGGCTGTATCATGGAACACCTCAAACGAATAGAGATATATCTCCGCGACCGATGTCGATGATTGTGGCATGTGTGCAAGCATTTGAGTTTGGCCAACTCGGATTACTGCACCATGGAACATCGCAATTGAATATATATTAACGACATAGTATGCATATCTCTATGCATGACGCGTATGTCTTGGTAACGTCATTCGACGTGTGGGCTTCGGCCCCAACGGCAGCGTATGGCATGTGTGGCCATTGCCACTTATATTGTGTGGTATGACCACTTGGAAAGTGTGTGGCGTCGTCCACTTATTAATTGTGTGGCTGGGAAGCCAATTGAGCAGTGTATTTCTTGAATCAAACGTAAGTCGTCGTATGAATAACGCAGTTTGCATAATTATGGCAGATTAGCCTGGCGTGGTATGCAAAAGGAACATTATGGTACTAGCAATAGTGTAAGCCTAGTATAGATGGATATTGTATAGCTAGCGGCAAGCGTAAGCCTAGTGTAACGGATATTAGACGACTAGCAGTGGACGTAAGCCTAGCGTAATAAGTGTATTGCAAAACTAGCAGGATAGTTAAGTCTAGTGCAAAAGGCTATTGTATAAACTAGCGACGGGAGTAAGTCTAGTTAGCCTCTGAATTTATGCCAAAGGACATTGGCCGTTAAAAGGAACTGACCTTGAACCAGAACTCTAGATGAGAGAGTTGGTGTTGCTCATGAATGAACTTACTAATTAAATATTTTGAGTTCAAAATGTCTTATCAAATATTCGGAGTTGAGTTAAATGCTGTTATATTGTCGAGAGCGCCGCCCGTAACATACTGGTGTCAGAAAGTGTCTGGATTTCGTGAATACTGGATCCCCCCTTCAAATATCGAAGAAAGCTAAAATGATGATGAACGTTTGAAGGCAAAATCATTTCATTCAAGACAAACTGGCAACTGAAGTGCGCATGTCAGAAAGTGACGTCACTATATTGATGCCGTCACCATAAGCAGACAACTTTGCCTGAGAGAATCCTAATTTTTCTTCCACCACAAGAGACTGATTCATGCAGATAGAACGGTAATCTTCCACTCGAGAACCTGAACCAGTGGAGAATGTATTTCTTCAGCAAATTCATCTGAGGCTGCGACGCAGATCGTTTGAAGAAACTATTTTCGAAGACCGGTAGGACTTTCAAACGGTTCCTATACTGCGACGGTCAGGGTCTACCATCAGTGGACTTCAGCTGTTCAACACTTGCGTGGAGATAGGAATACATTTACATACACTCATGGATTTCTCAGAGGGACAGCTAAACAGATAAGTTCTTGATTGTGCTTAGGCGCTTGAACATTATCATACTGTCCTTGAATTAGCTTTGGTCTACAGTCCATCATCACTTTGCTTACTTTTTACTATCATCTGTGTTCCCCCATTCATGTTTATTCGTATATTTGTATATTCGTCGTGTTTAATATTGACTGGAATTTTCCCAGGAAAACTTCAGTGAATGTTAACTTCTATTAGATTTGCATGCTTATATTCGCTGACTGAGGATCTGACTGATTATATTTTTTCTTTTGAGTCAGGATATAAATGTTTCTTCAGTTCGCAATATAACCATATTTTGTGTACTTAGCAGTTTCGTCAAGTAAATTACGTCCTCTTTATTTACGTAACCTAATTTCAGTACTGTTGACAATTGTTTTCGTGTGTGATCTAAAACTTCTTTGTCTACACGTTCGTTTAAGACGACTTGTCTTGATATATTTTTGTGATGTAAATTCTTTTCTTTCTTTTACTGATTACTGAGTATAAGTCTCCCTTATTTACTTTATAAGTGTAAATTGTTGTCGTATAACTGAAAAATCATTTCATTGTAACTCATTTGATTGTTTTCACTGTCTTTGTCACATGTTCTTGGAACTTGTTTGTTATTGATTAATATATTCATGTACATATTATAGTGAGTTCTATAAACCTGGTGTATATTATAGACTATTGAAGGTACTCAGAAACCTAGTATCATGTCTACACTACAGGAATTCACTGAGATAGGAAAAAGTTATGGGAAATCAGGAGCGGAACTACAAAGTTTTGCAGATACGAAATATGATGAATATTTATCGCGTCTGGAAAGAATGGAACACCGCGAAACGACTAAACGAGCTGATGAGCTTAGGAGGTTTGAATTAACCCAAGAGAGGGAAATGAAAGAAAAAGAAATAGCTCAACAAGAAAAAGACAGAGAATTTGAGAAAGATAAATTAGCTCAACAAGAAAAAGACAGAGAACTAGAGAAGGAGAGAATGGCTCAACGAGATAAAGAAATGGAATTAAGGAAAATGGAACTTATGCAACTGGATCAAGCCCATAGAAATGCCATGGAAATGGAAGAATTAAAACTTCATGCAGAAAAAGAAAAAGCTTTAGAATTAGCTAAAGTGCAGTCTGAACAGACTAAGACTGCGGCTGGTACAAATATTTTCTATCCTAAGCTAAAAATGCCACATTTTGACCAAACTCGCGATTGTGTTGACTCTTTCTTATCTAGATTCATCATCAAGGTCACAGCTCTGAACATACCCAAGGAAAGATGGAGCAGTCTTTTACTTGATTTTTTGACTGGTGACTCACTTAAATGTTTCATGAGTCTTGATGAAAAGAGTAGAAGCGATTTCGATGTCGTAAAAGAGGTATTACTAAGACGTTTCCAGTTAACTGAGTCTGGATTCAGAGATCGTTTTCATGCGGCTAAGCCAAGCAAGGATGCAGATTTTGGTGAATTCATTGCATCTATCAAACATTTCCTTAGCAGATGGATTGATATATCTGGTATTAATAAAACATATGAAGGTGTTATAGATCTCATGCTGCGAGATAAAGTTTTATCCGCATGCAGCACTGAATTAGAAGCATTTTTACAGGAAAGACATCCTAATTCTATCGATGAGTATAAAAAACTCGGAAGACAGTATCAGACCGCACATCAGAATAAAGATCTTCATAGATCGACTATTCGAGATCCTATGCCTGTGTGCGCGGCACACCATGATCAGAGACCTCTATAGAAGAGCTTTGATGGACGTTGTCGTTCAGATTATTATCAATCCGACAGAGGTTTTTATAACTTCCGTCGTCATCGCTCTCCTTCGAATTCATATCGACGAGGTTATAGAGGATATTCACCTCATGATCGTGGGTATCACAGAGGCAGGGATTATGATGGTTCACATCAGAAAGGATACTATAAACAGAGATCATCTTATGGTAGAGATGCCAGGAAGGATGACTCTACTGATTTTTATTATAGCAATAAAAAGTCAGTCAATAATAACAAAGGTAATGCCAGATCTCCGTCGAGAGACAAAAGTAAACATAGACATGCAAATAATTGCAGTGTCAAAAAGGAGAAAAGTAATGATGATAATGATCATGCGAACGCATGTATGGTGATGAATGATACATGTTATGAGTGTCAGTCGAAAAACAGATTAAAGTCTACAATTACACTTGATTGTGGTCATTGTATGCCTACAATGTCGGCATGTGTAAATGTCGGTTATCTTACATTTCATCCCGGAATATTGGATGGTAAGGTAGTGAGAGTTTTGCGTGATACTGGGTCCTCAACGATAGGCATAAAGCACTCGCTTATCGAGCCTTCTTCTTTTACAGGCAAATCAGTTAAGTGTGTCACATTTGGTGGGAATATAGAAACTTTCCCTGTGGCACGAGTATACATTGATACTCCTTTTTACACAGGCACTGTCTATGCCTGCGGCTTGAGAGCACAACAGTTAGCTACGGACATGGCTACACCACCTCTTCCTATAATAGATACAATTATGTCTCAAGTTGGCACTGTTACACCTTCTGTTTTTGCAGAAAAACAGAAGAGTGACCCAACATTACAAGGATTGTTTAGCCGAGCAGAACAAAAAACGATTAAATACACAGGAGGGGCTAAACAATGGTTCAAGATAAAGAAATTAATACTCACTAGATATTATGATGATGGCAAAACAATTATACATCAAGTGGTAGTTCCTAAGGAATACAGACCATTGGTCCTACAAACAGGTCATGACTCCCCTATGGCAGGTCATATGGGGATCAAAAGAACATTGTTTCGTGTTACGTCACAATTTTATTGGCCTGGGGTTAATAAAGATACAAAGTTATACTGTAAATCATGTACAACATGCCAAGGTATAGCACGTAAGGGCAGGTTCCATACGGCACCCTTACAGATTACAGACGTGCCTGAAAGACCTTTCAAAAAGATTGCAGTAGATATAGTGGGTCCGTTATCAATTGTTTCAAATAATGGATTTCGTTATATTTTAACTTGCGTAGATCTTTGCACGCGTTGGCCAGAAGCCATACCATTGAAAACCATCACAACTGCATCTGTGTCTGATGCATTATTTTCGATATTTTGTCGAATCGGTTTTCCGGAGGACATTTTGTCAGATCAAGGATCACAATTTACGTCCAACATTATGAGGGATTTAGAATCCATGTTATCTGTTCACCACTCGTTTTGTAGTGCGTATAGGCCCTAATCAAACGGTGTGTGCGAGCGCTACAATAGCACTCTAAAACAGATGTTATCTAAGATAACTGAAGAATGCCCTCGTGAATGGGACCGGCTTCTTCCGGCGGCCCTCTTCGCTTTTCGTGAAGTGCCTCACGAATGCACGGGATGATCTCCGTTCGAATTGGTTTATGGTTCGAATCCTCGCGGACCAATGATGATACTCAAGGATTTGTTGATTGGAGCATCAATTGATACAGCCACTCGAAACAGCTACGAGTTAGTTATTGATCTCCGACAACGAATCATCGATGCGTGCACGTATGCATCCCAGAGTATAAAATCAGCCACTCAACGATCAAGATTATTACATAATCAAAATAGAATATTAAGATCCTTCAAACCAGGGGAAAAAGTTTGGTTGTTGCTACCTCATAACGATAACAAATTACTGATATCATGGCAAGGTCCATTTGATATTATCAAACAAGTCACAGATGTTGACTACTCGGTGAACGTTAGAGGTAAAATCAAAACCTTCCATGTCAACATGCTAAAATTAGCATTTGAAAGACCACAGGAATTAATTCCTGTCATTAACTCTATTGATGATTCTTCACATCATACTGCTTCTTTTGCAGTTGTCCATGAGGAAGATACCACGTCGTCTATCCCTTTACAATTCCAATTACCTTCTTTGCAATCATCGGAATCTTGGAAGGACGTGACTATTTCTTCTTCACTATATTCTTCACAACAAGATCAAGTTCGGGATATTCTCATTTCTTTCAATGATGTTCTCACCGACCTTCCAGGTCAGACATCGCTTATATCCCATGATATTACTCTTACTGATTATAAACCTATCAGGCTTAGACCCTATCCTATATCTTTACACCACAAAGATAGGGTAGAGAAAGAGTTAAAAGAGATGATACGTTTCGATGTGATATCTCCTTCGGAATCACCATATGCATTCCCAATGGTGATTGTTAAAAAGAAGGATGATTCTTTACGCATTTGTATTGATTTTAGGCGATTGAACAAAATTACAATCACAGACGGTGAGCCTATGCCTCTTTTAGATGATCTTTTGTCAGAATTATCTAATGCTACTTTCTTTAGCAAACTAGATCTCTCTAAAGGCTACTGGCAAATTCCTCTTGCCGAAAATGCCAAACCTTACACAGCTTTCACAACTCCGTTTGGGCTCTACCAATGGAATTATATGTGTTTTGGGTTAATGAATGCGCCAGCGACGTTTGTGCGCATGATGCGCCGCCTTCTTGGCGATCGTAAAGATGTCATCACGTACATCGATGACATCTGCCTATTTCATGACTCGTGGGAAGACCATATTGATGGTTCAACTTCTCTTCTACATACGTTACGTATGCAGGGTTTGACTGTGCGACCTTCAAAGGTCCAAATAGGTTGTCATTAAATTTCTTTTTTTGGTCACCGCATAGGTAACCACAAACTGTATCCTGACGACAATACAGTCAAAAGAATTCTAGAGATTTCTACCCCTTCAACTAAGAAACAAGTTAGAAGCCTTTTAGGTTTGATGAACTATTACCATAAGTTCATCCCGCATTTCGCTCAACTTTCTACACCTTTGTCCGCACTGTTGACCAAAGGTAGTCCTAATAAGGTACGTTTGGACAAAGATTGCGAAAGCGCTTTAGTAACAATTAAGAAATTATTTAGTAATGCACCTATTTTGTTATTACCGAATATACGTATTCCATTCATACTTCAATCAGATGCCTCGAGTTACTCCATGGGTGGCTGTTTGCTGCAATGTTACAAGGAAACACTCCATCCATGTTTCTATGTGTCGAGGAAACTGACTCCGGCTGAACAAAAGTATGCGACAGGTGAACGTGAGCTCCTGTCGATGGTCTGGTGCCTGGAAAAGCTATCAAGATACCTCATCGGCACGCATTTTTTTTATCATGACAGACCATAGTCCTCTTACGTACATAACAGCTAGAACAATGCGTAACGCTAGAATACACCGATGGTATTTGTTGATTCAAGAATTTTCATTTACGATTCTGCCTATTGCTGGATCAGACAATAACTTGGCAGATCTTCTATCGCGCAACTTCTCCGAGAAGAAATTGAATTAACTCTTTAGTGACCATGTTGACAAGTGCTATTATTAATGTTATAAAATTTAATGTGTGTACTTAATGAGTATGATGTTTATAAGTAGGTGGTACTAATACTAATATAGTCTAGAGACGTACATCTTCTCCACCACTATCTCACGTGCCACAAGTGTCGTGGTATGACCACTTGGAAAGTGTGTGGCGTCGTCCACTTATTAATTGTGTGGCTGGGAAGCCAATTGAGCAGTGTATTTCTTGAATCAAACGTAAGTCGTCGTATGAATAACGCAGTTTGCATAATTATGGCAGATTAGCCTGGCGTGGTATGCTAAAGGAACATTATGGTACTAGCAATAGTGTAAGCCTAGTATAGATGGATATTGTATAGCTAGCGGCAAGCGTAAGCCTAGTGTAACGGATATTAGACGACTAGCAGTGGACGTAAGCCTAGCGTAATAAGTGTATTGCAAAACTAGCAGGATAGTTAAGTCTAGTGCAAAAGGCTATTGTATAAACTAGCGACGGGAGTAAGTCTAGTTAGCCTCTGAATTTATGCCAAAGGACATTGGCCATTAAAAGGAACTGACCTTGAACCAGAACTCTAGATAGAGATTGATGAACATATGTTAATGAAATAATGAGAACTCTTACAGATCGTACATGAATGTGATGTGACTTTTGTTCCCATGTAGTTGGTGTCTGCTCATGGAATGAAATTACTAATTAAATATTTTGAGTCGTCAAAATCACAGTCTTATCAACTGACGTATTCGGAGTTGAGTTAAATGCTGTTAATATTCAACTAATCATGACCAGTGATGATTAATGTCTTAAAACACTGCATCTCACACTGCCAATATAATCAATAAGACAAGAGACTAATACAGGTCAGTCAATGGTCGAATATTTAATATGAAACATATTCAGCAGATAATGCATCACAAGGGTTAAAGCAGACATTATCGATACCAACGAACAGTATTACGGAATCCTACAAAAGTGATAAGAACCCGAAGGACTTCGACTCTATAAACTGAATACGCATATAACAACTTGGTCATCCTCTAATACTAGAAGTCGAGAGCGCCACCCGTAACAACATCCAATAATATAAATTCAATACATGAATACATCCAATAATATAAATTCAATACATGAATACATACAATAATATGTACACCTAGGTGTGATACAACCGTTTCCTTCCCCCTATAATATACCAGGCTCTCTCTCTGAAAAGTGCTATACTGGCTGGTAAAATATATCCTACTAAAGTTATATTAAATATATCCAGACAGATAGGAGTTATATGAGACAAGGACTGTTTGGTTATATTTCAGGTTGGAGTTATAGGAGACAATAGATTGGAGTTATACGAGTCCTAACAAGGACTGTTTTGGTTATATTTCAGGTTGGTTATCGTCTTCAGCAATCATACCAGGAAATACACGCATTATACCTAATTCCCCAAGATACAATCAGTAACCTGATACATTCATAGTGAAACCTTTATATTAAATATATACAGGTGTAGGTAGTATAAATGACACACACCAAATACAAACATTAGATATCTGCTGTAGGCCTATTGTCCTACAAGGTCCTAGTAAGTATACTTACCCTCTGAGATTTATGCAAGCTAGCGACTAGTGAAGCAAGTCTGAATGGTCAATGCAGGTGAGCAATAAATCAGCCTTGACAGCTTCTCTTCTTCAGTCGGTCGTCTAACTGGTTTCGTGTTGGTGTGTGTGATTTTAATAAACTTCGCCCGTATATATAGATAAACTCAGGTAACTGCCAGTGTGTAAGGAAGTCTTTTGATTGGCTCTCGACGTGGCAAGCTAATTGGCTATATGCGGTTTTGTACAATCAGTGACCGAGATCGAGTCTCGAAAAATAGGGCTTAAGTTTTATTCTGTTTTCCGCCATATTGGGAGACAAGATGGCCGTGAGGTTCCGAAAAACAGGGCTTATGGCTAAGTTTATTCTGTCTCAGAGACTGGTGAACGTTGCTCGTTGATTGGCTGGGCGATTTTTTTTATCTCGACATAGTGATTTAACTAAGAAGTGGGTTTACACACACGTTTTACGACAATACTCTGCCCTGGACATTTTGATAAGATGAAGGTGTCACAGGCACTTCACTTTTTCAGTATATCTGTCACTGCAGGGATCCACTACATGGCAGAAAAGGAGGGCAGACCTGTGAATAATCTGACAACTGCTCGGTTCATTGAGATGATATCTAAATGGTTTGATTTAATGTCAAGTCGTAGTCGTGTCGTGGCTCTGACTAAGCAGCTTCCAGATAGGTATGCAAATGCTGTTGAAATGTTACGACTTGTGATTCGAATGTTTACAACGCTTTCAGTTGGAAAGCAGGAAGCTTGGAAACCATTTCAGACAGGCATCCTTTTGTCCACCACATCTGTGCTTGATCTTGCAGAAGACATGTTGAGTGGAAATTTCAGTTTCTTGCTGACATCACGTGTGAGTCAAGACTGCCTGGAGAATTTTTTCAGCTTCCTGAGATTAAATAATGCAGTGTCAACTCCTCTTGAATTAAAACATAGATTGAGAACTATCTGCTTTTCACAATTCCTCATGACTTCACCTGGAAGTAGTTACGACGAAGATGATAATGACTTTTTGCTTGATTGTACTGATATCAATACAACAATAGTTACACACGCCGAGCAGCATGTTGATTTGTCAGATGTATAAATAGAAATAGAAAGCACAGCTGAGGTCCATGCAATTCATTATTTAAGTTGCTACTGTGTGAACAGTGCATTAAAGCAACATACTGCCTGTCATATCTGCATTGCAGCTGTCACTGCCCCTCAGTTTACAACAATTACTGACATTTCACGACTAACAGAACATAAAGAGTATATTCCAGGCTCACTTGTTTATGCCAGTGACACAGTAGTAAATCTGATATTAAGAACTGAACAACTGATTCGCCAGCATGAGCATAGATTTGCAATCACAATAAACATTGCAACTTTACTTTTGGATATGGCATTACAGGAAACAGCTGAATGCACACTGAGCAACTGCCATGATATTAAACAAAAGCTATTAACAAAGTATGTAAGTGTCAGAATTCACATTTACTGCAGAAATAAAAACAATGGTCTTAAACAGCATGCTCGAGCATCAATGAGCAGTAAAAGCCATTGCAGGAAATTTCTGGTCCAAAATATGTAATTAGATTTTGTTGAAACTATCTGTACATTGTCGCATTTTTTATGAAAACAAAAACTGGTGTGATCATCTCCATCTAGTAAAACTGTCAGTGTTTACAACAGTCATTCACCAGTTTCCACATTTCAAACTAGGTAAATAGTTCAATTCGACGGGAGTATATTTTGCTAAGTGTTGCAATTCTAACGGAATATTTGTTGCTAAATCGTGGAATTCTAACGGAATATAAAATTCAACAGAGTATGTGGTTAAAAATTCACGCTACTGATTCTATTTAATAAACCAGTAAGTAAACTAGTTTTCTTCTTTTTGTTTTGTTAGTTGAAATACAAAGAATAGTACAAATATGTGCTACTGTATTTGCATCTAATTTTATTTCAAATTATTAGTTAACCTAAATGAAAATGCAAATTGGGTCTGAAACTCGCGATTGGGTCCATTTTCCTGCAATACATTTACAGCCAAAAATGGCAGCCAATTTTAGTTCGCGTAACTCTCTATATAAATGGGCTGTAGTATGGTGTTCTCTCTGACAAACCTGTTCACCCCAGGGTAAAAGTGGAACGACTAAGTAAGTATTTCCCAATGCAATGAAAGCTCTTTTAGCCTTTCGTATTCTTATTTTGATATCATTGTCTGTCCTTCCAAGTGTGTCTGTATTGCTGCCAAGGTATATATATATGATTCTATATCTTATAGTGGTATTTCTTCCAGTACATTCTTGTTACCGTTTCCTGCATTTATTCTCACTATCTTTGTTTTCTCCGTATGTATTTTCAGACCCACTTGTTGTGATCACTCATCATGTAAGTATATCTTAATTTAACTTTCTTCTTACGCTTGTGTTTCAGATCATGTGGCTCAGATTTCCTGCGGCAAAAATCACAGTGCAGTTGTTACAGGCACTGGCCAGGTATTTTGCTGGGGATCATCCAAGGATGGCCAATGTGGCACAGGAAGTTTAGAGGTAGTTTTGTCTCCTACCCAGATGTTGTGGAGGTAAACACAGGGGTCTGCCAGCATGGGGTGCCAAAGCCAACTGTTTCTGAAGTTATCACCAGCGTTGCCTGTGGTGCTAGTCACACTTTAGCAATTTCAAGTGGTAAGTGGGAATTTATTAGTTATTTTTATTGTAATACATGTAGTTACGGTAAATATGCCTATGGGTAGTTTTGTTATTTACTTTTGAATAGGCCTAAATATATAGCCTTACCCAGGGTTGTTCTTGTTTAGCTAGTAACGGTCGTTGTTATTCTCTCCTAGGCTGTTTTTGAGTTTTACCCAGGCCTCTAAATGGATGCAATTTTTTCAGACAGGTGAAGTTTTAAAAACAGACAGTGGACAAATACATAAGTTCAGTAGGTACTTATGTTATACATTTAAATGTGTGAAATTGACTGGAGAATCTTATGAATTGCTTCATACAATTAAATGATATAAATAGGTTTGTGTTATGTCTTGTGAAGTGTAGACTTGATTAAAAAAGTGTTTAAAAAATTAAATTAAATTGTATACTTCAACTTAAATATTTCAGCTCCAAATTGATGTATGGCAATAAAATATTAAGAATATCAGTGCACATTTAGTTTGAAACATATCTAGAAACTTTTATCACTATCACTTCACGGATGTAACTTTTATGATTTTTTTTTCTCAAAACCACATATGTTTGTAAAAACAACCACTCAAAATGTGTGCAGTTTTTCTCTTCAGGTAATGTTTTAAAAACAGGTAGTAGATAATCATATTATTTAATTAGGTGCTTATGTTATACATACAAATGTGAGAAACTGACTGACAAATCTTTTGAAATGCTTTAAATCATTATTTGATGTTAAAAGTGTCTGCTATGTCTTGTGAAGTGTAGCCTATAGGCCTAACTCATAAAAAAAAATGTTTAAAAACATTAATTAAAATTGTATACTGAAATTTAATATTTTAGCTCCCAATTAATGTATGGAAATAAAATATCAGTGCACATTTAGTTTGAAACATATCTAGAAACTTTGATTCATCGTCTTGTATTTATTGAATAAATGTGTCCTACTTTTTAAAAATATTGTCCTCCTTTTTTATGACCAAAAAATGGCATTTGTCCTCCTTTTTGTGTTGAACAATATGGCCACCCTATTTTATGACTACCATAAAAGCATGTGAATAGTGGCAAATTCTTCTGGGAAATGTAAAATAGAATTTGCTTGATGTAAATAATATTAGTCATAGTTGTTTGATTTTTACAGAAATATGTGGTGTATGAAAAAAAATCATATAAATTATATATTTGAATTGCTTGTAAAAATGTGTTGTGTTTCAAAATGGATGTGCACTGATATTCTGAGATTTTTCTGCTATGGATCAAACTGGAGCTGACATATGTAAGTACACAGTTTTATTTATCTTTTTTTCCAGTTATTTTTTATCAGGTTTACACTTCACATAACATGAAGACACTTTTCCTACATCAAATAATTATTTACAGCATTTCACAAGATTCTTCAGTCAATTTCCCACATGTTTATGTATAACATCAACACCTAGTTAAATAAAATGTGTATCTACTGCCTGTTTTTAAAATATAACCTGAAGAGAAAAATTGCACACATTTTGAGTGGTTGTTTTTACACACATATGTAGTTTTGAGAAAAAAATCATAAAAATTACATCTGTGAAGTGATAAAAGTTTCTAGATATGTTTCAAACTAAATGTGCACTGACATTCTGAACATTTTATGCCATACATAAATTGGGAGCTGAAATATTTAAGTATACAATTTTATGTTATTTTTTAAACACCTTTTTTAATCAAGTCTACACTTCAACAGACATAACTGTTAAGAACAATTCCTTTGTTGTCTGAATGTGTCTATAGGGTTTTCTAATTAGTATAGATATTGCCACCAAAAACTCTGGCCATAACTTTTATGTATAATCGTTCTTATTTATATTCAGATTCGTATTACTGAACCAACTGTCAGAAACTGTTAACTGTTAATATATTCAAACTCATAATCCAAATTTTGAATCATTCCTGGAAGACTTCTGTTTTCAAACAACTTTCAGTTTTATTTAACACAGAGACTTGCATGAGCTACACATTGCTCTAATAAAGTTTGACATCTTCATTTAAAATATCGATTCTTTCCTTCAATACACTTTTTATAAATGAGTCCACACATCTGCACAATTCTTCATGCTATCAAGACTAATCTCTTCGTGCTTCCATAGCATATTCATAATTTTCATTTGTTTATTTTATTCTTGCGAGTTCCTCTTGACATATTATATCTTCCTTTAATATCCATATTAATTACAATTTAGTGCCTTCTTGCACATTTCCTTTTTAGTCTGCGACAATTTCTTCAATATTCATATCTTTGCATGAATGATAACCTTACAATGTCTCAAACATCTCGCTAATTAAGCCTAATTCTTCCCTGAATTTTCACACATAAGATGGGTTTTGTCCCATAATGAATTTCACATTTGATTTTCTGCTTCGAAATTTTACCTCAGATTATCGATGATGGCATAGTTCTCTCAAGATATGACGAGATGATTTATCCCACTTCATCGACTTTGTCAACCACTTCCACCCCACCATCAAGTTCACCTCCCTCATCTCCACATTAATTGGACAATTTACCCTCCGGCATCTTCATTATACTGCCACATGCCCATTACCTTCTGTATACCTCTTCTCATCCTCAGGCCTGTCGTGAATCCCTTCCATTTTCACAACTTCTCCGCTGTGGTGAGTTGGGACTTAAATATAATATAAAGTACTTAGTGTACTGACTGAGATCAGCTGTGAAGGTATCTGAAGTTAATAGGTTTGGTGTGTAATTCAGATGACCTTACTTGCTGCCACATTTATATCTCAATCAGACTAATTCTTAATCAATATGAATGTTGGCTTCGTTAAGTGTCTAGGGTAATGCAAAAGTGAGTGTGTGGAATAACCTCAATACAAAACATATACCAACAAATATTAACTTCTAAGATAAAATCAACTAACTCCAGCGGTTAAGTTTTATAATGAAAAATTTTCTGTTAAACTTTATTGGTCCTGAGCCTAAATGTTCTTTTGGCCAGGACTTTAGTCATTGATAATCAGTTTGATACCAACTTTAGTCATTGAACAGCAGATGGGAATTTTGCCGTTGCCCTAAAGACACGCCAATAGGCGTGATGGGAAACAATGGCAAAGATGTTGCCCTAAGACGAACTATAATGGCCACTGACTGCTTTATTTATCAGTTTGATGGAATCTTATATATTACAAATATGTATATGCAATTATTTACAAGCAATAGACCATGTGTCCATAATGCATGAAATCAATCTTCAACTGGGTATTTTTTTTCTCTATCTAATTACTTGTTCCTTGAAGCTGGTAAGGGATATACATCATCCCAATTGTTCTCTTTATCACTCTTATGGA
Source organism: Oreohelix idahoensis (assembly GCA_024509875.1). Lineage (NCBI taxonomy): Eukaryota > Metazoa > Mollusca > Gastropoda > Stylommatophora > Oreohelicidae > Oreohelix > Oreohelix idahoensis. The sequence goes on from JAMPIV010004358.1 coordinate 126,271, forward strand.
CTCTGTTGTACTGTTTTTAGTTTTGGAGAAAAAGTTTATTCACTTGAGGAGATTGTCCTAGAAAATATGCAGTAATGATAAGTTGCTCCAGGCCAGATATATCACTTATCTGTGCCTGGGATTCATAATGATTGCAGTCTATTTGGCCACACGCTTCAGGCCCTCTGGTCTACAATCTCTCTCTTAACAGCTGTTGTCAGAGATGACTTGATCTAGTGCTGAATATTTCTGACAGCATCAGCCAAGTACCAGCAGGAAACCCCTGTCAAAGCAAGTATGATCCTGTCTTAATATCAAACTAATTCCTCCAATTTTACCTGTAAACATGCATGTAATAAAAAGAACATGGTCAGCTCTTTCTGACAACCAAGCTTCTCCACTTTCATGTGATGGAACCAATAGTACCAGTTTTCTTTTTCATTTTTCCCTTATGGAGACAACACCTCTGTCATTCCAGCCATACTTCACCATGCAATAAGATAGGTGTAATGTTTCAGCATGATCATCATATATATATATTGATAGTTCTCACTTTCTCAAATGGTCCATGGTATAATATATCAACAACTAGGCCATGCCCAAGCCTGCCATGGAACCATTTAGTTACAACCTTTTGTCATGGCCTTTTCTTATACACAACCAATTTTTCAAATTAAAAAAGTCAATAAAATCAATCTTACCACATAGAAAGGAAATAACACAGGTTACGACGAATAAGGCACTAGAGAATGGCACATATCTAGATTTGCCCACTGTTTCAGACTGCTTTCGGTCGATATAATTTATAAACCACAGCACAAGTCTGCCATCGCTCCTGCTCTTATGAAAATCTTTTGAAACTGGCAACGAGCAGCGTACTATTTCGTTCAATTCAAATGCTTCGACCAATCGCTCAAAGCCTAACTATATTTTGAATGAATTTTTAAAAAAAATTATCCCATTTACTACGCGTTACTATCAACAACTAGATTCGTATATATAGTTTAGCCAATCACACCTCGGCTTGCTTTAAATTCTAGCCAATCTTTTACTCCGTACTATTTCAGCTTTCGTTCCTCTACGTGTTTTCAAAAACATCATGCCATTTTATCTAACAGATATGACCAGACCATGCCAGTTTCCATATGTTTTATACCAATATTTTAGTATCTAATGGACCATTTTGATAATTTATTATATATTCCAAGTCCACTAGTTTTAAGGTACCCAATTATATGATTATCATGAGAACAAATGGCCCATTTAAAATTCCTGTCTTTTATCGATCTCAGTTGTTTATTTTTAACTTCCACTGTCCGCATCCTTTTGAACTGTTCTGTCAGGATTTCAGACGTAAACCAGTATTGTGTCATGTTTCCTAATAAGCGTTTTTCAGGTTTTTAAACCTAACTCTCGTATGGGTAGTGTTTTTTTATCACTGTCGAATAAAAAAGTTAGTGCTTCTGGCCTTTCGTGCGGGGAGGGTATTAATTTTGTATCGCGCTAGACGCGTGTTAGGGTTCTGCCGTTCCATGCGTTTTCCTGCTGTCAGCACTCCCTCTCTTTCTATCCTAAGTCCATCTGTCCTTTCGTTTATGTTAACGTAGTGTAATTAATGTTAGTATTAATTTAGGTCATTAATCAGCTTGCGTATCTCAAGGTTTTCTTAGAAATGCAGTACACGTGTTATTGTGTTGTGGAAACGCGTGTATGCTGCTATAGGCTTTACTATCACGTGGAAACATTACAATTTGCAGACGAAGTAGAAAACAAGGGGGATTTTTGTACGCCATTGTGACAGCACGTACTTTTACCAATTGAATTTTTATTTGTTAGGCTTTAAAACCATTATGTGGGGAATGGTTTCACGACATCCGCCTTTTGTGCCAAGACGATGATGGCGAGCATTTTTCCGTGAGCAGACTTTTCCCGAACATGTTCTCACCTCGCCTTCCCAACGTGTTCTCCCATCTCTCGTCAGGAGGCCCTCCAAACCTCACTATAAATCCACTTCTTTAAATTAATCTTGACCTAATCACCCTCACAGTACTGGCAGTCAAACAGATCCTTTGCCGCCACATCCCTATCCTTCAAGCAGAGTCTGTTACCCAAGAAGTATTCGGTGAAGTTCCTTTGGTGGCATATATACGCGTCAAGAACCTGAAGGATCTTCTTGTTCACAGCCGTCTCCCAAAGGAGAAATGCCACTCACTTTTGGCACATTACCCTGTGGTCGGAACACGATGCAAACACGTGCAATATGTCATCTCAACCCCGCAAGGTGTCTTTTCCTGAGGCTACATACACCATCACTAGTAGCTTCACATGTGAGTCGTGCAACGTCATTTATACGAATCATATGTAAACGTTGCTGCAAAAACCTATATTGGCCAAAACAGGCAAACGACTTGGGGACAGGTTCAGGCCAGCACTTGAAATGAACATCTCTCAGCACAAATCCACAGCATTTACCATACACTTTAATGGCCCTGACTACCATGTCCCATCGACATCCAGGTCATGGCAATCAGATCTGCTCCTCTGACAGGATTGCTAGCCGAGAACAGCTTGAGAAAACCGTCCTTATCCACCGCATGGGGTGTCTAAAACCAGCTGGGCTCAACACTCTACAACACCTTTGTCTGAGGTCACCCTTTCCTCTCCTGTTCTACTTGACTCTTATCCACTCTTTTTCCCATTTTTCTATTTTTCTGCTGCCCTCTAATTAATACGCATGAAATATAATACACTGGTTTTTAGAATATGTCTGATATGCTTTTTATTTTATTTAATTTTTTAAATTTATCTTCGACTCATTCTGTTCCCTTCTATTTCCAGTTCCCCACTTATACTTTCGTTTGGGTAGTTGATATTATCTTAGATACACTTTGTAAGTAGAATTCTCTACACATAGATAAGTGGACCACGCCACACCAGCCGACACTCTCTGTGTTATACACGTAACTATTTACACTACATCATGCTTCGTAACTGTGTGTAGTTATAGTAAATGATCATAGTTATTTTGTGTTCTGGTGAGGCACATCAAGGTGCAGAGCGATCTCTCCAAATATACTTTTTCAAATCGCTTCACCCCATGATGCGTCCTCAACATTACCCCCTCGTACCGCAAGCGTTTACCTCGGGTGAACGCTGGATAAGTTATTAACTAAATACCGATCAATCCCGACTAAAACCGATTAATTTCGATTAAAACCGATTAATTTCGATTAAAAGTGCAAAAAAAATGTCAATAAATGTTATCTATGTTTAAAATACATACACTACTTATAGCTTATAAATTATAAGTTCCAAAGTTTGTCCTCAATTTCCACAAGTAGACTTTACTGTGTATCATTGTCTATATGCGAGTGAGTTCGTATGTCATTACTGTGGGTGCACAGTGACCCCTGTATATGCTGTATATGTAATGTCAATACTTTAGTCTATCCATGTTATATGATTATAGAAACCTTGGGCAAGTAAGTCAACTCTTGAAATGTCCACTGCTGTAGAGTAACCAGTAAGAAAACCAGCTAGTACAATGATACGAGATCCAAACGTATAAATGATGTGTCAATCTGGACATCTTTTCCCGATTTTTGTGAATAACGGCGAAAAAGATGTCATGTATTCAGGATTTTCAGTATAGTATCAGTTATTGTCCTCAGACCACCGGGACAGCAAATCTGCTAGCCAATTGTCAGACACACGAATTGGTTTGATATCAAAGTGGAATTCTTGCAACAAAAGGAACCAGTGGTGTAGTCTTGGGTTGTTGTACATCTTGGTTTTAATTGCTGTCAATGGCACATGATCCGTTTGGAGGATGAACTTGCAACCCAGTAGATACTTGGACAACTTTGAAATAGACCACTCGATGGCAAGTAATTCATGCTCACCAGCCGCGTATCGTTGTTCTGCGGGAAGAAGCTACCTGCTGATGTAAATGCATGGATGAAGCTTGTCGTCCCACAGTTGCATCAAACAGCCACCTATGCCTGTGCCCAAAGCGTCTGTTCTGAGAAAGAAAATTTTACTAGCGTCAGGAATCGTTAAAATAGGATGCTTTGGGAATGAAGATTTTATTATATTCAGTGAACGATTTGCATTTTCTGACCATTGTATTTTCAATGGTGCATCCTTGCACGTCAAGGCAGACAATGGTGCAGATAAGGAAGCAAAGTTAGGTATGAATTTATGATAATAATTGATCAAACCTAATAAACTTCTCACTTCCTTCTTAGTTGAGGGAATTTTAATATCTAAGATGCGTTTAACTGTTTTTTCATCTGGACATAACTTATTCTGATTAATATGATGTCCTAAAAATGATATTTCCCTGAAACCGATTTGAACTTTTGATGGACGCACTGTCAGACCGTGCGATCATAAAAGATGTAATAAAGAGCGTAAGCCCTGAATATGTTCGTTCCATGATGAGTGGAATAAACAAATATCATCAATGTAGGTGATGATGTCCTGTCTGTTGCTTAATAAGCGGCGCATCATGCGTACGAATGTTGCAGGTGCATTGACCAGACCAAAGCACATAAAATTCCACTGAAATAATCCAAGTGGTGTCGTAAAAGCTGTTAATGGCTTTGATTCCTCTGATAATGGGATTTGCCAGTATCCCTTTGATAGGTCTAATTTGCTAAAATATGTTGCCTGCGATAGCTGAGGCAAAAGATCTTCTAAGATTGGCATTGGTTCAGCATCAGTAATGGTTATGCTATTTAATTTTCTAAAGTCTATACAAATTCTTAACGATGTATCTGGTTTCTTAACCAAGACCATGGGAAAAGCATATGGTGAAGAAGATGGTGCTATTATACCCATGTCGAGCATTTCCTTAATCTCTTTTTCTACATTATCTTTATAGTGAAGAGGAATTGGATATGGTCGTAATTTAATTGGTTTATGGTCGGTAATGACAATGTTATGTGTAATCAAGTCAGTGCGACCAGGTAATTCAGTTAATACATCTTCAAAAGAGATAAGAATGTCTTTAACTTGTTCTTGTAAAGAATGATGAAGAGACTGAGAAATGGAAACATTTTTCCAAGATTCAACAGATTTAAGAGAAGATAAAGTAAACCTCAAAGGAATAGATGAAATAGTGTCCTCTGCATGGACCACAGCAAAAGATGAAGAAACAGTTTGATCACCAATAGTGTTCCAAATGTCCTGTAATTCAGGAGGACGTTGAGTATAAGCCTTTAACATATTGATGTGATATGTTTTGCATTTGCCTTTGATATTAATAGCATAATCAACATCATTTATTTTCTTATTTACTGTGTATGGCCCTTGCCAAGAAATAAATAGTTTATTTTCCTTAGTAGGAAGTAGTAAAAGAACCTCATCACCAGGTGAAAATTCTCTTAGCTTTCGAGATTGGTTGTGAAGCAACCTCGGTTTCTGTGTGGAGTTTTGAATTGATTGCACTGCAACCTTACAAGCATCTGACAGACGCTGTCTGAGATCAATGACAAACTCGTAACTACTGCGAGTTTCTTCGTTTATAGTGGAGCCAAGTAATAAATCTTTTAATATGTGTACGGGACCTCTCGGATTAGCCCCATATACGAGCTCAAAGGGCGAGAACCCTGTACTTTCATGTGGGACTTCTCTATAAGCGAATAGTACTGCTGGTAACAGCTTGTCCCAATCACGAGGATTTGACTCCGTAACCTTTCCTAACATTCTTTTCAGAGACCCATTGTAGCGCTCGCAAACTCCAATAGAGCAAGGTCTATATGGACTTGTAAAAGCATGTTTAATGTCCAGCATGTGTTCAATCTGTTTCATCACATGGGACATAAATTGAGTGCCCCTGTCAGATAAGATTATTTCAGGTAAACCTATCCTTGAAAATATTAAGAACAATGCCTCTGCTACTGAAATAGTAGAAATTTCTTTTAATGGTATGGCCTCTGGCCATCTTGTACAAAGGTCAATACATGTTAAAACAATACGATGTTTCCGTTCTGACATGACTGACATCGGACCAATGATATCAATAGCAATTTTCTGAAAAGTGCGTGCTGGTATATCTGTTATTTGTAAGGGTGCCATGTGATCTTTGCCCTTACAAGATACTTTCTGGCATGTCGGACATGAACGACAATATAGCCTAACGTCTTTGTTTATGCCAGGCCAATAAAAACAGGAATTAACTCTGTTTAAGGTGCGCTTAACACCCAAATGACCTGCCATAGCGATATCATGACTGGTTTTTAAAACCAAAGGTCTAAAAATTCTAGGTACCACAATCTGTGTGTAAACATTCGTACCTTTATTAAAACATCTAGTCAAAATAGAATTTTTAAATTTAAAATAAGACGTTGATTGTTTTGTATATATGACCTCTCCAGATTGAGCCAAACCAAACAAACATGTTAAAGATTCGTCTTCATGTTGTTTTGTTATAAATAACTGTGGATCAATGCTATGTGCATGTCGTAATGATGCATCTTCAGTATGTACTGATGTAGAATCAGCTTTAGAATCAGCTAAATGCTGAGCTCTAGTGACCACAGCATTAGCCACGAGTGGGTGAAATTTAACCCATGCTTCAATCTCACCAGGAGAACATTCTTTTATTCCTGGGATATTTCCGATAATTAAATCCGTGACATGATTTTTTAATACACATGTTATTACTAGACCAGTATAAAAGGGTGTGTCTATTTCTACCTTTGCTAGTGGGAACCATTCAATATTCCTACCAAATGTAACACATTTTACTGAACCACCGGTTAAGGCAGCTTTATCAATGAGCGGTTCTCTAATCTCCACAGTTGTTGATCCAGTATCACGAAGTACAGTTATAGGCCTGTTATATAAGAAGCCTTTATGGATAGTGAGACAGCCTATGTTCTCACATGATACCATTGCGGGCAATGTATGGCCACAAAATAATCTCATTTGAGAACCTGGTACATACAAAGTTTTACATTCTGTACATTCATCCCTATTATTTGCTTTTACGACACAGGCATTCACATGGTCAGTATCAGGAGTATTATCATTGTTCTCGGCACAAACATTAGCATGTCATTGTTTTCTGCTGGAATGTCGTGTATTATTTTGGTTACCACAAGTCTTGGAATTTTGTACCTCACCAATATTTCGATTATTTTGGTAATTATTAAACCGACCATTCCATTGTGGTCTTTCAATGGAAGATTGTCTGTACCCTTTGTAATGGATATCATCACCCCATCTACCATTGTGATATCCACGACCCCTGTTGGAGAAATTATGAAACCTATTTCTCCTATATGGTGAAGATGAATGCCTTCTAGGAAAGTTGTACCTTCCTCTATTGGAGGATCCGAAGTCAAACCTATTTCTACCATCTGTACTCTTAGAACGAAGACGGTAGTCTCCATGGTCATGATAGGCAGCACAAACTGGCACAGAATCATCAGGCGCAGATCTCTTGTTATCTCTGTCTGGATGGGCTATGACATACTGTCGACCGAGTTTCTCACATTCATCAATAGTCTTTGGACGTCTTTCCTGCAAAAAAGCCTTAAGGTCGGCACTACTTGCCGAGAGAACTTTGTCTCTTAACACCAAATCAATCAAATCCTCTTAAGTTTTAGGAATATCAGCCAACTCAATCCAATGATTAAGGTATAGCTTAATAGAGGAGATGAATTCTCCAAAATCAACTTTCTTATCAGGTAATATTTTATGAAATTTTTCTCTAAATCCTTCTTCAGTAAGTTTAAATTTTCTTAAAAGAGCCTGTTTAACAACATCAAAGTCTAGTCGACTTTGTTGATCTAATTGCATGAAACACCTCATGGAATTACCAGTTAAATGATCTGACAATAAATTGCTCCGGCGATCTTTTGGTATCTTCATATCTTTGGCTTTCATCTCAAATTTTTCTAAAAAACTATCGATGCAGTCACGAGTATCGATAAAATGAGGTAATTTAAATTTTGGTAGCCAAGAAGAATGATCATTGTATGATCTAGAGTGTTCGCTAGAAGACTGAGCTTGGATCTTTGCTATTTCAAGTTCTTTGTCTATTGCCTCTATTTTCATTTTCTGTTCTTTCTCCATTGCTTCTCGTTCCAGAGCAGCAGCTTCCATTTTCATTTTATGTTCTCTCTCCATTGCCTCCATTTTTATTTTCTCTTCTTTCTCTATTGCTTCTCGTTCCATAGCAGCTGCTTCCATTTTCATTTTCTGTAAGGCTATTTCATGGTCACGATCTTTATCTTTCTGAGCCAACTCCTTAGCTCTTAGTTCACGTTCTGCTATTCTCTCTATGTGGGCTATATGTTTTTCATATTTGGTATCTGCATAATCATCTAGTTCAATCCCTGATAAGCCTCTTCTTATACCTTCCTGTCGAAAATCCTCTAAGGATGACATGTTTGTAGGTAAATTTATCTGTTTTATGCAGTATTATTTAACCACTAATACCAATAACAAAACCTATTTAAATGTAATGTCAAATAAATTCATGTAAAGAGCAATGTGAAGTGTTAATGAAGATGGATGGCACAGCCAAAGATGATGATGATTGTAATCAAATCACAGCACATTCCACAACGAATATAAGGAAACTAAATATAACAAGGACTCAGATGATAAAAGAAAGGAAATATATATAACAATATTAAGAAATTAAACATGACAGAAAATTAACGTACGAATACAGAAAGTCGTATTTAAATGCAACAATAAGACAAGATGAACAACCAAGGAAAGACCTCAGCTAAATCCCTGCATGTATAATCCACATATGAAGCTGGTCTCATGAATTTTGATAATGGGTAAATACATCTTTGACGTGTTGGTTGTAGATTAATGTTGGTAACAAATAGATTGAGTTCACTTCTGGAAGATTGCTGGATGATGACGGTTGGAAATATTTGCGTATGACATCACTCTGCTTCATGTTGCCGGTTAAACATTTGACGGTCAAAGTACTCTAGTTTTGTCAAAATGATAAATTCTGGACCCTCTCTTTGTTGATAATAGTTGTTGATTCCATGTTCCAGTATCAATTTGATTGTCCCGAACCTTGATACCTGCTTACTGTTACAAGGTTGCACCTTGTCCTTGAAGTCTCGATAACCATTTAAATTTGAATATTTGTTAGTAATACTGTTCTTGATTACATCTCCTTAATATGTTGTGCATTTGAATTGCTAAATTCTTGACAGTCTTGAATATTTTGGCATAGATTAGCTACACATTGCTCCAATAAAGTTTGACATCTTCATTTAAAATATTGATTCTTTCCTTCAATACACTGTTTATAAATGAGTCCACACATCTGCACAATTCTTCATGCTTTCAAGACTAATCTCTTCATGCTTCCATAGCATATTCATAATTTTCATCCGTTTATTTTATTCTTGCGAGTTCCTCTTGACATATTATATCTTCCTTTAATATCCATATTAATTACAATTTAGTGCCTTCTTGCACATTTCCTTTTTAGTCTGCGATTATATATTTTCTTCAATATTCATATCTTTGCATGACGGTTATGATAACCTTGACATGTTTTCAAACATCTCTTTTGGCTAATTAAGCCTAATTCCTACCCTGAATTTCACACATCCTGATAAGATGGGTTTGTCATATAATGAATTAAAATCACACTTGATTTCTGCTTTGAAATCTATATCTTATATACACTTTGTAAGTAGAATTCTCTACACCTAGATAAGTGGACCATGCCACACAAGCAGACACTCTCTGTTATACACGTAACTATGCACACCACGTCATGCTTTGTAACCGTGTGTAGATATAGTAAATGATCATAGTTATTTTGTGTTTTGGTGAGGCACATCTTGGTGCAGAGCGATCTCTCCAAATATACTTTTTCAAATCGCTTCTCCCCATGATGCGCCCTCAACAATAACACACACCTGTTCATATCAGTTAATTATATGAAGCAATTCAGAAGGTTCTCCAGTCATTCCCTCATTTTTAAGTATAACATCAACACCTAGTTAAATAAAATGTGTCTCTACTGCCTGTTTTTAAAATATAACCTGAAGAAAAAAATTGCACTCATTTTGAGTGGTTGTTTTTACAAACATATGTGGTTTTGAGAAAAACATCATAAAAATTACATCTATGAAGTGATAGTAATAAAAATTTCTAGATATGTTTCAAACTAAATGTGCACTGACATTCTGAACATTTTAAGCCAAACATTAATTAGGAGCTGAAATATTTAAGTATACAATTTTATTTTATTTTTTAAACACCTTTTTTAATCAAGTCTACACTTCATAAGATAACACACATCTGTTCATATCAATTAATTATATGAAGCAATTCATAAGGTTCTCCAGTCAATTTCCCACATGTTTATGTATAACATCAACACCTAGTTAAATAAAATGTGTATCTACTGCCTGTTTTAAAAATATAACCTGAAGAGAAAAATTGCACATATGTTGAGTGGTTGTTTTTACAAACAAATGTGGTTTTGAGAGAAAAATCATAAAAATTACATCTATGAAGTGATAGTGATAAAAGTTTCTAGATATGTTTCAAACTAAATGTTCACTGATATTCTTAATATTTTATTGCTGTACATTAATTGGGAGCTGAAATATTTAAGTTTAAGTATACAATTTTATTTAATTTTTTAAACATTTTTTTAATCAAGTCTACACTTCACAAGACATAACACACACCTATTCATATCAATTAATTATATGAAGCAATTCATAAGGTTCTCCAGTCAATTTCCCACATGTTTATGTATAACATCAGCACCTAGTTAAATAAAATGTGTATCTACTGCCTGTTTTAAAAATATAACCTGAAGAGAAAAATTGCACATATGTTGAGTGGTTGTTTTTACAAACAAATGTGATTTTGAAAAAAAAAATCATAAAAATTACGTCTATGAAGTGATAGTGATACAAATTTCTAGATATGTTTCAAACTAAATGTGCACTGATATTCTTAATATTTTATTGCTGTACATTAATTGGGAGCTGAAATATTTAAGTTTAAGTATACAATTTTATTTAATTTTTTAAACATTTTTTTAATCAAGTCTACACTTCACAAGACGTAACACACACCTATTCATATCAATTAATTATATGAAGCAATTCATAAGGTTCTCCAGTCAATTTCCCACATGTTTATGTATAACATCAACACCTAGTTAAATAAAATGTGTATCTACTGCCTGTTTTAAAAATATAACCTGAAGAGAAAAATTGCACATATTTTGAGTGGTTGTTTTTACAAACAAATGTGATTTTGAGAAAAAAAATCATAAAAATTACGTCTATGAAGTGATAGTGATACAAATTTCTAGATATGTTTCAAACTAAATTTGCACTGACATTCTGAACATTTTATTGCCATTCATTAATTGGGAGCTGAAATATTTAAGTTTAAGTATGCAATTTTATTTAATTTTTTAAACACTTTTTAAATCAAGTCTACACTTCACAAGACATAACACACACCTATTCATATCAATTAATTATATGAAGCAATTCATAACATTCTCCAGCCTACTGAACTTATGTATTTGTCCACTGTCTGTTTTAAAACTTCATCTATCTGAAAAAAATTGCATCCATTTTGGGGCCTGGTTAAAACCCAAAAATAGCCTGGGAGAGAATGAGTTAAATGAGTTTAATAAACTCTTTCTAAGTCACAGAGGGCAGTCCAAGAGGAATAAGATGGACAACATTTTCTACATTGGAAGATCTGGAATATGCAGATGACATTGCACTACTAGCACATTCACATCAACACATCCAGGAAAAAACGGATAGACTTAATAAGTTTAGCCAGCAGGTGGGCTTGAACATCAATTTAAAGAAGTCAGAGGTCATGACGCTCAATGTGAGCAACCCTGAGCCCATATCAGTAAGGAATCAGCAACTGGTACAGACAGATACCTTCACATACCTTGGAAGCATAGTAACACCAGACGCGGGGCAGGCAAAGACATCAACATCAGAATGAATAAGGCAAGAACAGCCTTCTTTAGCCTAAACAACATCTGGAAGTCCTCCCAATACAGCACAAGCACAAAATTAAGATTATATCAGAGCTGTGTGCTTTCTGTGCTTCTCTATGGTGCGGAATGCTGGAGAGTTACGGAGAAGGAAATGTCGAAATTGTCCTCTTTTCACACAACATGCCTAAGAAAAATTCACCGAATCTTTTGGCTGAATACCATCACTAACGAAGATCTGCTTACTTGTAGCAAGCAAGAGGTCATGCACACCATGATAGCTGGCAGACGCTGGAGCTGGGTTGGCCATGTCCTCAGAAGAGACCCTGATGCCATCACAAGAACAGCTATGCTTTGGACCCCTGAAGGAAAACGAAAGAGAGGCCGACCAAAAACAACCTGGCGGAGGACTGTTGAGGCTGAGATGCAAAGAATGAACCAGAGTTGGGGCACTATACGAAGGATGGCCACCGACCGAGCAAAGTGGAATCAATTTGTTGTTGCCCTACAAGACACCACTAGGCATGATGGCCACTGACTGCTTTGACGGTCGGCGGTTAAGGATCAAAGAAAGAAGAAGAAAGTCACAGATTGGTGGCATGATGGAGGAGATGGACAGATTGCTTAGAAAAACTTTAGTTAAATTTGTGGAGATGAAGTATGTTAAACAGGTTGTTGACTTGAGGCATATCAAATTTAGTGATCGTGGGGTGCAGCATGATGACAGCATACTGGCCTCTCGAACAGAGCATTTATGTAAGAAATGGAACTTGATAGTGGAGTAAAGAGTTCATTTTTTGAGGATGTCAGAAATTTTTACATATCAGTGGTTAAAAAAATTACTAATAAATTTTGCTTTCACAGCCAGGTTCTAAAGGACTTAAAAGTTCTAGATCCAAACAGTAAAGATAATCTCAGGTATCCAAACATCTGCAGATTGGCAGATATTTTTGCCCAAGATCTTGATCAGGAAGCACTGAAAGATGAGTTTGATGACTACTGTATGTTGTCTGATGTGTGTGTGCCTCTACTGTAATAATAGGAAACTCTTTACAGAGCGATACAACAGGAGGCAATCTGGCCATCAGAAGAGGTCCCCCCATCGGACAAGTGTTTCTGCCTAGTATACTCCTTTACACTCTAAAGGGGGCGGGCCCAGTTGGCTCATGACTCCCAAATTTCTCAGCCTCCTGTTGCCTTGTATCGAAAATGAACCCATTTCACTTTGGTAGCAACTTTAAAATCCACAACTCTGCCAGCCTTGGAGGCAATGGGAAGTTGTTGACCAGAAAACTAGTACTGGTGCCATCTGCTTCCCTAATTTGAAAGTCATCATTCAGCGACTGCTGATACTCCCTCACAGCAATGCTGACTGCGAAAGATCATTTTCAATAATAAAAAAATCCACACAGACTGCAGGAGGTCCATGAATGCAGACACACTCACTTCTTTTTTACAGTGTAAGATTAACATTGATACATGCTGTGCATACTTTAAGCCCACAAATGCAATTCTGCAAAGTGCTAAAAGTGCATGTGTTGATTATAATACACTGTGCATCGAAAGAATAGTACCTCACGATCACTAAGTTTTTTATATGTAAAAACAGCATGAGACTATTAGCATGTTTTATATTGTGTTTCATCAATTCACATGAAATACTTGATTATTGTAAACGTGTCTGTTCATCAATTTACATGAAATACTTGATTTTTATACTTCTCAATTCTATCAACTCACATGAAATACTTGATTATTGTAAACATGTCTGTTCATCAACTTACATGAAATACTTGATTCTTTTGGATGATTATATTTCATCAAGTCACATGAAATACTTGATTATTGTAAACCTCACATGAAATACTTGATTGTTTTGGACGGTTCTGTTTCATCAACTCACATGAAATACTTGATTGTATTAGACTTTTCTGTTGTAAATACACTGTTGTGTAAAGATTATTTTAGACATTGCTGTTCCATCAACTCAATGATGTGCTTGATTATTTTAGACGTTTCTGGCTTATGGAGGATGTTCTACAGCAAGACAAGACACAGGTCAGTCAAGAGCCATTTTTTTTTTCCGCTGTGCATTTTTAGTCTCTTGTTCCACCCTCTCGCCCATGTATGTATCTGTGGTGTGTATGTGATGTGTGGTGCATATGATATGTGTGATGTGTATTTTTGATGTTTATGTTTGGTATATGTTGAGCATGTGTGGTGTGTATATGCAGTACGTTTACATGGTGTGTGTGATATGTATAATGTATGTGGTAGGTGTGGTAGGCCTATATGTGTTGTGTGTGTATGTGTGGTATCTTTACATGGTGTGTAATATGTATAGTGTATGATGTAGCTTATATCATGTTATTAATTTTTTGTTTTCCTTATATAATACATAAAGTTTGGTTTGGTTTTAAGGACTACTGTATCTTCATTGCACACAGACAACTCCATCAGTGCTCCAATCTCCTCCCATAGTTTACACAAGAAAGGTCTCAGCACAGTGCATGAACTCCATAGCACCAGCGAGAATTCCAGTGTGAGTATATAAGAATCACACATTCTATAAATACTTTTGTGGTGGATAGGTTTCTAATTTATAAATGTTTGCCAGGGCAGCGGCCTGATAAGCCTACACTTTACGATTTCCAACTGCTATTGGATTTTTAACGTGCACACGGGACCCCCTATTTTGTCACCCTTATCTGAGAAGGCTAGGCATCCAATCTCACTACCTAGGAGACTAGGGGGAGTATGACATCATAAGGACCACTAGTTCTGAAGCGAAGGGGACATTGGTGGGAGCTGTGTCTAAATATGACTTTGAACGAGAAAATTTTGGAGGGGAGAGAAAGGTTGGTTCAAAAATCAAGTACATTTTGAAAAAAAAAACAAGTAGAGACGGACAGACTAACAGATAAACATCCATACTTGACTGAAGCATGACTGAAATGACTTTAGGGTAGGAAATTTGAATTTGAAATAAACCTAGGCAGTGATTGGCCACAGACAATCATTTGATCGGCGCTCAGACGCGCAAGTGGGTCCATTCCTCAATAGTTGTTCGATGATAGACACAGTATTTTAAAGTGTGGTGATTTCCAAATGAAAGAAAGTGAAATAAGTTCAGGGACGCCATACTATAGCCAGCAGCTCAGCTGAGTTTTGCTAGCATTTCTGTGTTCTTTATTCATCATCTGGTAAGATTGAAATTATTTCTTTGTATATTTTGAATATTGTTTAATGTTCGAGTGATTTGATACTGCCATATCATAATCTAGCCTTACAAACAAGTAGGGATTTGCTCTAGACCCCCCGCCCAAGTCAGGGTCTAGGGACCAACAATATACATAAACTCCAGCAAGGGTTAGGAAAGGCAGATCAAGTGTTGAGAATAATGAAACATATTACCTATCCACTTTTAGGGAAGGAAACTAATAAATATTTTTCAGAATCTATAGTCTGGGAGGACCTATCTGATGTAAAACCACCATGGTAAATGTGCTGTTTGGTCAGAGAGATCTGACCTGTCTGTATGATGTGGTTGTTGTGTCCGTGTTGTGTCCAGATGTGGGTAGAGAATAGAATTTTGACACATAGCCAATACTTTGATTGCAGAGCTGTGAGTTTCAGTTGTGAACAAGGCGGTGTCCATTCAGTTGGTGATTTTACTCGAGTGTATCTGTGCAGTACGTTGTGACAGAGACCACTATTATTGCCCGCCAGCACGGAGAGGTGGGACCACCAGATTTCAGCACCAGAGCTACATATGCAAGATGAGTGAGCCTCTGGTCTGCTGGAAGTTCACCAACGCCTTTTAGTTACTAATACCCCATAAAATTCCTGCAATTTACTGAACACTGTGTAGTCAATATAGACAGGTGTGATGAGGCCACCCCAACAGCACAAGCATTAACTATCCTCCCAAGTAGATGACTACTAGAACATTTTAATAAAACTAACTAGTCTAGTACTTATATATGTACACTCTTGCATTTATTATGTAACATTCCATGCATTTCTTTCATAAATTTTAAATCTTTTTTAAAAAAAAAGTTCTGGTCAACATAAAACCTGATCCAGAACAAATAAATGTAATATAATTCTATCAAAAATTTTACACTCCTGAGTTAGTTCAGTGTATTATAATATTTGTTAAATATTATTAGTCTGCTTAAATATCTGTGGGTGTATCTATAACTATCACACCACATTACATATCATTACCCTAGACATTTTACATAGCCACATTCATTAAGAAAAAAAAATTGAGTGTGAGGTCGTAGTGGTAGCAAGAAAGGCCTTCTGACAATTCACAACTACATTTTATCTCAGGAGCCTTCACAGCTGGCCTTATACATTACATTTCCAGTTTACAATAATTAAAAAAATACCATATTACACCCCATACCTCAGAATTTAAGGCAACCTCTAGCCATCAAACCCCAGTTGTGCTGTACAGCTAAATACATTAAAATGATTATGATCTTTTTTCAGTTATTGCAATTGTAGTTATGCAGAATTATACATTGACATAAACGTTATTTCTTTTTTGAAGCAAAATATTTCTAATGTAACTGACAACGTCTAGTCATTAAAAAATTCCTTATGTCCTCATCATTATTTTCAGTATTTTATTGAAGATAATATGCATCATATTTTTATCAGAGTGTATTCTGGGAACCAGTTCAAATAGTAAATCTGTGTTCTCACCATAATACTGATTTCTTTTTTTCATTTTCTTTCAGCACTGCATTCTCCCCCATGAAAAATTGAAGATAATAGAGCAGACGTTCAATGAAATCACAAAGGTAAAATCACATCAACTACATTACTTTGATAAAATGACCAAGTTGAGGAAGGAATTTTATCATGCAATAGAAATTATCAGAGCCCCAAATCTCCCACTGACTGGGAATGGAAAATAAGCATTTTTATAAGAAAATAAACACTCTGAGAAATTAATTACTTTTCTTCTTTGAAAAAGCACAACAATTTCTTAAAGAAAATAAATTTTTTCAAAGTAAGCCAATTTTAGGCATATTTATATTCAGGAAGTTATAAATTATCAGAAAATAGACTTATCTCAGATTTCATATTTTTTTAAATTTTCACTTAAAAAGCAGAGTGCTTCTCCACTTAATCTGGTTTATTATTCAACACCACAGCCCTATCTTACATACATGCCACATCTCAGAGATGAAAAACCTTACAAAAAAATCCAAAAAACCCTTTGAACAGTTTTTCCGTTGGCCACCCACAAAACCTTTCATAAAGTACTGAAAAAAATTCCCATAAAAGAGTTAATTTGTGCAAAAAAATATCTTTCAATTAAGTGGCATGCATAAAATTGTTTTTTAATTGAGGCCATGGGATCCGTGACTAATGCCTTTTAACTCATTCTTGTGGTAAGTGGGATGTTATAAATATTTATAGGGGACTTAGTGTACTGACTGAGATCAGCTGTGAAGGTATCTGTATCTAATAGGTGTAGTGTTTTGCAGATAACCTTACTTGCTACCACATTATACCTCAGTCAGAATTATTCTGGAATATTGTGATGACTACGTTAAATGTCTAGGGTATGTATATGATGAAGTGTAAGTCACAACAACAACAGACAGATCAACAATTTAGTTTAATCCACTACTCTTGACAACACTGTGACACTCACATACATATAACACTCTATGAGAATATCTTAAATGAGGCACTGGTAAAGATTCAAATATAAATAAATATAAATTAATTTCACTAATATATATGTCCTGATTCAACTACAAAGTGAACCAGGAATCACAATCAATTGTAATTACAATTTATATGTACAGAATTTATCAATATGAACCTTGTAGTGACATATTTTATTAATATTATCCTATATGTGTCAGTTGTGTAGTAGTAATATGAGGTAATACTGGTTTTGTTTTTTTCAAGCTCTGTTGTTATTTGTCATCATGACTTCAAGTGTTTGTTTATCTTGGAAATAGTATGGGGAAAAGTTCACAGTTCCTATCAATTTAAACACTGTATTTTCCCTCTGTTTTATTATAAAGTCAGATTTTGAGGGGGGGGGGGGGGCATAATGTTGAGCTCCTCTGGCCACAGACGCTTATCTTTCGTGATGGCGGCAGGAAAAGACTCCTCTGCTCGATAGCCTCCCTGTGTTCTGGAGACACCTCACTGGTCACTATCTGGACCCAGGAGTATGCTGTCAACCTCTAGGTTCAGCAAAGCTCAGACCAGGTGCTGCTCAATAACTTTAGGACCACGGTCCCTGAAACAAGAAGGTTGTACCTCCTATTTCAGAACTAATTTATAATAAATTTCCAGACTGAACACAATACATAACAAACACTGAGTTCAGAGCGGTAGGCCAACTGCTATCTTCATCTGAAACAATTTTCACCAGTATACTCCTCCCTAATGGTTACTACGCCTCTGCAATTCCAGCATTATTTCTTTCTAGTCAATAAAATAGGTGTCAGTGTACTGTTTGGCAATTCCATGTAGTTTTACTTTCCTCCGACACCTTCTGTTCAGGTTGGAGCACTATATAGGCTTTACCTCATGTTCGCTACTGAACCACACATATATACAGACATAAATTATCAATTTACATTCAATTTTCATTAAAAAGATATCAAATATTTCAAGCTTACCACAATTCATGGAATAATACACAGTTACGTTGACTGGCAATGAATATAGCACAATTTCGATCTGCCGATGTCCCAAACTTTTATTTAGAAAAATATGCACTGGCGCTCAACGCACTGGTTCTTTAGTAAGTTTATTTGAAAATGTGGTGCTGACCTGACGCCTCTGATTGACTATATTGGCGGGTCTAACCAATCGTGCCATGTTTACACAAGCGTTTTTGAAAAAAAAGTACTCCTACTCACGTTTCCCCTAACAACAAAGAATCAATATTTATAGTCCGACTAATCGTGTTTAGCCTTACATTTACTTTCCGCCAATCAAATAGGAGGTAACATGTCAGCCTATTTCCCGTACAATGGTGGTGTGAAAATCTGCCACTGAGCGATTCTGATTTTGGTGTTGTCTGACATCCCTCACTATTTCTTTTGGCTATAATTTGTTAATTCCTAGACTATTTGCGTAACGTTTAACATATTCTTTGTCAGCAAGTCCTAAGGAACCCAAATATATAAATTTAATGGGGCTAAGGGGCTGCGTTCAAAATATGTATTTTCCAGGATAGTCGTGTAGTTTTTTTTATTTTTTATGTTTAGAACCGCCACCTGTCCTGCTGTACTGTCAGACTAATGTCAGGATTTTAGACATAAAACAGTAGAATGTCATGTTTCCTAATAAGCGTTTTGTAAGTTTTTAAAACCTAACTCTCGTATGGGTAGTGTTTTTTATCACTGTCGATTTGAAAAAAGCTAGTGCTTGTGGCCTTACACGCGTGATGGTAGTAATTGTGTATCGCGAGACTGTGGTAGTATTGCCTGCGTTCCGGCTTTCAGCCCCTCCCTTTCTTTCTATCCTAAGTCCATCTGTCTTTCGTTTATGGTAACTTAGTGTATAAAATGACATGAATGGAATATTAAATATAGGTCAGCTTGCGTATCTCAAGGTTTTTCTTAGAAAGGGAGTACACGTTTTATAACGTTGTGGAAACGCGTGTATTGAAGCAGAAGGCTTTTTACTATCAACGTGAAACGTTACCAATTTGCAGACGAAACAATCAAATAAAAATTAGAAAACCATGGGGGATTTCGAGTAACAACATTTGTCACAGCACTGTATATCTTTACCATTCTTCTTTGATTTAAAACAAATGAAAAAATTTATGTGTTAGGCATTACATTTACTGATAAGTCATACATTGGATTGGAATTTCGCTTACACGACAATCTCAAACAAAAATCGTTGTCATTACATAAAAATACATATTACAAATAATCGTTCATTTATACAATCATTGGAAGAGGAAAACCCGGTTATTTCGGCTACCATATCATCGCTAAAATTCGGTGTTCGAATTTATATATTAAGGTTGATTTGTTAATAGTTTTTTATGTACTACATCATGTAAAAACAACAATCATATGAGTTTTTTGATAAAATGCAAAAAAATCCCAAACAATTTCGCTACCAGTTTAAAAATACGATCTCACACAGAAGTTTTTTTATATACGAACACTCTAAATAATCGTTACTTCAACTGTCGTGAAACATTCTAAATCCACATATATAAATCTATAAAAGTTAAATGTAAAGCCTAACGCATTAATTCATATATAAAGCGAAAGAGAAATAAAACGGAAAGAAGAAATGGTTAAAGACCGCGTGCTTTCCAATAGCGACGCCTGTGTTTAATACATCTAGTTGAACAATCCCCCTTTTTCTTATGCTCCGTCTGCAAATATTGTAAACGCTTTCACATTTGATAGTAAAGCCTACAGCAGCATACACGCTTTCTACAATAAAAACGTAGTACTTTCTTTCTAAGAAAACCTTGAAATAGACAAGCTGCTTAATGACCTAGATTAAATACCATTAATTTCATTTTATACACTGCGTAATGAAAGGACAGACGGACTTAGAAGAGAAGAGAGAGGAGAGCTGAGGTACTGAGGAACGCCGGCAACACTAACACGCAGTCGCGCGATATAAAATTAATGCCACCCCAAGCGAAAAGGCATGAAGCACTAACTTTTTTTTCAAATAGACAGTGATAAAAAAACACTACCAATACGAGGGTTAGGTTTTAAAAACCTTTGTTTAATGCTTATTAGTAAACATGGACATTATACTGTTTTATGTCTGAAAGCCTGACAGTACAGAAGACAAAACCACATCGTATCGAAGTAAACAGGTGGTAGAAGAAAAATACATATTTTGAACGCAGCCACTTGGCTCCATTAAATTTATATATTTGGGTTCCTTAGGACTTGCTGACAAAGAATATGTTAAGTGTTACGCAAATAGTCTAGGAATTAACAAATTATAGCCAAAAGAAAATAGTGAGGTTGTCTGACAGCACCAAATCATAATCGCTCAGTGGCATGTTTTAAAACCACCATTTTACGGGGAATAGGCCAACAAGTTAAATCCTATTTGATTGGCTAGAAGTATATGTAAGGCGAAACACGATTAGTCGGACTGCAAATACTATTTTTGGTTGTTAGGAGAAACGTAGGAAGGGTAAATTTTTTCAAAAGCTTTTGTAAACATGGTCCTATTGGCTAGACCATTTGATATAGTCAATTAGGAGCGTCTGTTCAGTGCCACATTTTAAAATAAACTTACTAAGAAGCAGTGCGTTGAGATCCAGCTCATATTTTTCTAAATAAAAGCCTGGGACAGAGGCAGATCGGAATTGTGCCATATTTCATCGCCAGTCAACGTATTTGTTTATTATTTCCATGAATTGTGGGACCGTGGTCCTAACTTATTGAAGCAGCACCTGGTCTGAGTTTTGCTGAATCCAGAGGCTGATAGCATACCCCTTGGTCCAGATAGCGACCAGTGTGGTGTCTCAAGAATACGGTGAAGCAAGCGAGCAGAGGAGACTGTTTCCTGCCGCCCTCACAGAAGATAAGATTCTGTGGCCAGAGCAGCTCAATCTTATGTACCCCCCTCAAAAATTGACAGTATATTAAATAAAGAGGGACAATTAATTGTTTCAAATGACAGGAACTGTGATTTTTTCCCAATACTATTTCCTCCAGAAGCAAACACTTGAAGTCATGATGACAAACAACCACCTAGCTTGAAAAAGCCAGTATTACCTCATAGTACTACATCACAACTTACACACATATGATAATAATAATAATATATGTCAATACAAAGATCATATCTATAAATTGTGTACATACAACTTGTAATTACATTTGATTGTGATTCCTGGTTCACTTTGTATTTGAATCAGGATATCTATTATTGAAAGGAATTAATACATATTTTTAAAGGAAAAACTTGACTTATTAAGATAGTCTTATAGAGTGTTCTATGTGTGTGAGTGTCACAGTGTTGTAAAGAGTTGTGGATTAAACTAAATTGTTTATCTGTCTGTTGGTTGTTGTGAACATACACTTCATCACTTTCATAACCCTAGACATTCAACGTAGTCATCACAATATTCCAGAATAATTCTGACTGAGGTATAAATGTGGTAGCAAAGTAAGGTTATCTGTAATACACCACACTTATTAGATACAGATACCTTCACAGCTGATCTCAGTCAGTACACTAAGTCCCCTATAGATATTTATAACTACAGTAAGAACTCCATTTATCCGAACCTCCAATTATCCGAACATCCAATTATCCGAACCCTTTTTCTACAAAAAAAAAAAAAAAAAAAATCAGATGCTACAGTCACGTTAGACTAAAATTCTGAATCTTTTGATGCGGCAAACTTCAAATGTGTGCGACAATTTGTAGAGAATGGGATGGCTAATGGTCGGTCGCTTACGTACAGGAAGTCAGTTAGATCATAAAGTCAGTTAATATCTGGTTTATCAATCCAGTGTACGTGTGCGTTCTAGGTAGAACACTGGCTAAACAGACAGTTCAACTTAAAATAATTGTGTCTGCTACTACAGCAGAATAATTTTGGTGTACAAGTATTCTCTGTGCGATATGGCATCTTCCAGTAGGCCTAAAGCATATAAAAGGAACCGCAATGTTTTGTCAATTGAAACGAAAACAGAAATTATCAAGAGACTAGGACAAGGTGAAACTGTGTCTTCACTTGCGAGGATTTTCAATGTTGGGAAAGCTACCGTCTCTGACATCAAAAGTAACAAGGATAAAATTATGAGTTTTGCATCGAAATTTGATAGTGAAAATTGGTCGAAGAAACGTAAAACCATGAGAAATGCGAAAGATGTGAAATTGGAAGAGGCTTTGTATATATGGTTTGTGCAAAGAAGAAGCAAAGGGGAACCTATCTCTGGAAAGGCACTTCAGTTCAACAATCAACTTGACGTCCTCCTGACTTTAAGGCTAGCCAGGGATGGTTAAGAAACTTTAAATCTCGTCATGGCATACGAGAATTGGAGATTCAAGGGGAATCTTTATCTAGCGATGCAACTGCCGCTAAAAATTTTAAAGAAACATTCTTGGCTTTTTTTGGAAGAAGAAGGTTATTCACTCGATGATGTGTATAATGCCGATGAGACTGGCTTATACTGGAAATCATTGCCTCAAAAATCACTTGCATCTCAGCGCGAAGCAGCTGCCCCTGGGTTTAAAAAGTGCAAAGAGAGAGTAACAATTTTGGTAGCCGCTAATGCCAGTGGAAGTCATCGTTTACCGGTGCTAATGATCGGCAAAGCCAAAAAACCACGTTGTTTAAAGAATGTGACATGTCTCCCATTGTGTTACAAAGCACAAAAGAGTGCTTGGATGAATAGTGAAATATTTCTTGATTGGTATACAAATCAGTTCATCCCAAATGTGAAGAGGTTGAGAGAACAAGAAAAGAAAACTGGAAAAGTAATTCTTCTACTGGACAATGCACCATCTCATCCAGAGAAGGATACATTGAATGCAGTTGATGCAAATTTTAAAGTAATTTTTCTGCCTCCCAATGTAACAGCACTGATTCAACCAATGGATCAGGGTGTTATAGCAAAGCTTAAAAAGATGTACAAGAAGGAAGTCCTGCGTCGTTTATTGTTGGCTGAAGATGAAGAAAGTGTGGTGGCGTTTTCCAAAAAGCTTAATCTCAAAGACTGCTGCTATATGTTAGCTGATGCTTGGACCACCCTGTCACAAGATAATCTCAACAAGGCTTGGAGTAGATTGCTTGGGAAAAAAGGAGGAAATGAAACTACTGCAGTGGACACAAATGATGATTGTATAAATGAAGTTGTGGAACTGTTTCAAGCAATGCCCGGATTTTCGGACTGTGACAAAGATGATGCACACATGTGGCTAGAAGATGATAATGATTCTGGTTTTCAGTTTTTTTGAATGACGAAGAAATTTTGTCTTTTGTGCAAGAAGAAAACCAAATACATGTAGTGACCGATGATGAAGACTCCTCAGAAGTACATGATGTACTTGTAGATTATGAAGAAAAAACCAAAACGTCGACCAAGTCCTGAAGAGGCCTTTATAGCACTAGAAACAGCGATGGCTTGGTACGAGCAAGAAGATGACAGCTGTCCTACACAGCTTCTGCTGTTGAAGAGAATGCGGGACTTAGCAGCCAAAAGGAGACTATCCAGTTTGGTGCAAAAGAGGATTCCTCATTATTTTAAATAGTGGGCTACATCTGTGCAAGTACATATATACGTAAGTTGCGCCTGGTTTTGAATCGTTTGTAATGTTATTTTGAAAACATTTCTCTTTCTTAACAAAAATAATTAATACAAGTAGTACATGCACTGCAGTGTAATAAAAGATTTTGGTGATACAGTGATCTAATACAGTGTGGGTATTATTATTACAGTACAAGTAAATATGTTTTATAGTGTATTTTCCTTGTGATGACGACAAACATTGATAGTAATTAATTATTTAATAAAAATAACTCTCTGGATGATCGAAGTAATGATGTATCCACCAAAGAAAAATCAGAATGTTTTTAAAGAAACAAATTAAAACTTACAAGAGAAGTAACTCCAAAAAAACTTTTCCCGGAACTGATCGGGTTAAGATACAAATTTGCCTTGCTTTTGTGATTTTTTTTTTTTCAAGTTTCATAATTCTTTTTATATTATTATTAAAATGTACATTTCTTATGCAGATTCTACAAGTTTTAGTGAAATTAAGTAAAATGTAGTGGTATCCACTTTTTTTTTTTCTTGTAAGCAGCCATAAATAATAAATTATGCTCATTGCAACGTAATCGTTAAAATAATCAGTAACTTGCTGGCTGCCGTACACCTTAGCAAAAGATTATGAATGAACGATACAACATGCGGACTGTTGCAAATCCAGCATCAATCGAAAAATAGGCAGCTTGATTTCATTGGTTGATTTTTTTATCCACGTGGCCTAACATCTCCCTGACTCTCATGACACAAATATCAACTAAAGTGTGGCGCAAGACGATCGATTTATATATATATTTAATAACACTGGACAACAAATTTTGACTTTTTGTGTGTATCTGAGATTAAACCAAGTTACCTTTATGTTGTTTGGGCTGCTGAATATGAAAATGGCAGTTAAAACATCAGATTAGCTCTAGTTTTTTAAATATCTGTAAAACAAGTTTTACACATTTGCATATACATACCATATGATAATAATGCTCTTAGCGGAAATGATTCACAGCGTCGCCTTTTTGCCTGTCGCTTGTAATGAGTTTCTGGAGCATCTCTCACAAGGGTCCAACAATAGTCTGCTAGCATTGCTGCATTCCATTTCCCTTGGTACCTTTTTTCGATGGTAGTAATGTCCTGATGAAATTGTTCCCCATGCTCGTCACTGACAGCACCGCAGTTAGCAGGGAAGAAATCCAGATGAGAGTGTAAAAAGTGTAATTTCAAAGACATGTTGCACCCTAGTCTCTCATAGCGCTGCAAGAGGGTTTCTACAAGCTCCTGGTAATTGTCAGCCTTTTTGTTTCCTAGAAAGTTTGTGGCCACTTGCTGGAAAGCATTCCAAGCTAACCTTTCATCACCTGTGAGGATATCATCAAAACGCTGATCTCTGAAGAGCTGACGTATCTGTGAACCGACAAATACACCTTCCTTGATTTTGGGCTCACTAAGTCTGGGAAATTTATCACGAAGGTATAAAAATCCTGCCATATTTCGATCCATGGCCTTTACAAAATTCGTCATTAGTCCAAGTTTGATGTGGAGAGGAGGGACCAAGATCTTGTGGTAAAATGTTACCATTATGTAGCAACACAGCTTTTAAGCTCAACTTGGACGAATCAATGAACAGCCTCTAATCGTCGTCTTTGTAGTTGATGTGCAGTGCTGCCATCAGACCCAGTATACCAACGCAAGCAATGAGGTTATCTGTTATTTTGAAATATGGAAGCAGACCTTTTTGCCGAGCACGAAACACAGACACATGCATATTCTCTACTAGAAGATTCCATTGCTGCAGTCTGGACCCCAACAGCTCTGCTTTAGTTTTTGGCAATTCCAGATCTCTCACTAGATCATTCAATTCACTCTGGGTAATTGTATGTGGCTGTACAGACTCTTCAATAGTCACGAAATCAGGATCTCTTGATGTAGATGCTTTCATGGGTGACGGATGTACACTGGCCTTATTATCTTCGTCATCATCCAGAGTATAAGATTCTGGTGGGTCAGGAGCAGGAAGTCCTTCCCCGTGAGGCACTGGCCACATAGCAGAGGGAATATTCGGATAGGCCACAGACCACTTTTTCTTCTTAGAAATACCATGTCCAATTGGAGAAGTCATGCAAAAGTAACAATCATTAAGATGGTTTGTCGATTACCTCCACACCATTGGAACTGCAAAACGCATCGATCGTCCTTTTCGGTTCAACCAGCAGCGCAGATTCGTTGCACAGGATTGACAACATATATGGGGCCCAATACCAGTCCTGGTCACCAATCTCACTACCAAAATAAAGGCTGTAAGCTTTCTTTAACCCCCTCCCCCCCAGACCTGAAAACTAGAGCTAATTCGTGATTTTTAAGTTCATATTCGTGATCAGCATGTCCAAATTAGTTCAAAATAGCTACTTTTGTCTCAGATACATTTTGGTTGTTGTCCAGTGTAATTAGGCGGAAAACCTGTACGGAAATTTTATACGTAGCATACTAACCTGAAAACGCAAATTTCTTGTACGGATTACAGGTAAACTGTAGCACCTGGCATGTATGATCTCACTTACCTCTGCCATCTATATATACCATCAAGTGTAGTGGGGTGAAATAGTTTTCATTCTTTTAGGAGGAACTAGCTGTGCCTGGAAATTTCAACTTGATACCATGTGAATTTGGAAGTTACATCTGATATTAATCTGACCTGAGCTTTTATGTTTTTTTTCACAGCAGTTTCAACAACCTCCATTGTATAACTAACATACATCAGAAATAAATAAAATGAGAAATGTCAAAAGCAAAATGCAAGTCTATAATAACGTAAACTAGCTTTAAATATATAAACATCTTAAGCAGATACATAAATCAGTATGTTTATAACTGAGTTTTACATATGATAATCATTCCTGTCACCTTCCACTGGGCAAGTAAACCCATCAACATACATTGACTGTTGGAAACCTTCATCCAATTATACCATGAACCGACATTTAATTTATAAACATTTTCAAAACGTACATATATCAATATATTCATAACCACATTTCTACATATGATAGTATGAACACTCTGAAACATACAACAAAGGAAATCTGGTTCTATCTTGACTCGATTTAAAGTAATTTATATAAAGAAAAACAAGCATACTTATGTGTGAGCTGTTTTCACCGTTATGTTTGTAAACAATTCATAAGCCTTGGCTGGCAATTACTTAAACATATCAAGGGATGTAACTGTATCTCCTGACTACTTTAACAGACATTTTAATTGTAACCTTCCGTCATCATCACAGATTAGGATTTTATATGTTAAATGCTGCTTTGGCTAGCGTCATACCATGTTTTATTTTCTGATTTCCACAGTCCTGTAGAATATTTTAGTGTCCATTGTCCATGATTTCATGTCATGTTTGTTTTGTCTTGTATGAAGTAATATTTGTCTTTACTGTTCATTGATCATGTTTGTTTTGTCTTGTATGAAGTAATATTTGTCTTTACTGTTCATTAATCATGTTTGTTTTGTCTTGTATGAAGTAATATTTGTCTTTACTGTTCATTGATCATAACTTCATGTTTGTTTTGTCTTGTATGAAGTAATATTTGTCTTTACTGTTCATTGATCATAACTTCATGTTTGTTTTGTCTTGTACACAGTAATCTTTGTTTACTGTTCTTTGTGTGGCAGTGAAAGCTCTGCCACCACTTTAACATATTCTACCCCAGGCAATTTTCTGGGTTTTTTTCAGGCCCCAAAATAGAGGCATATTTTTTCCCTACAAGTGATGTTTTAAAAACAGGCAGGAGACATTTATTAATTTGGCAGATATATGTATTATGCATCAAACTTTAGGAAACTGGCCGAAGAATGTTGTGAAACAATGTTGAGTTCTTATGTGATGTAATAATTGTTTGTTATGTCTTGTGAAGTTTAGACACCATAAAAAATCAGAACAAAAATATGATCTAAATTGTGCACTTACACATAAATATTTCAACTGTGCTTAATTCCTTGGCAGTAAAACACAAGGAATCAAAACATATATCCAGTTGAAAGTTGATCCAAGAAATTTGATCAAAAACAAATTTCGTAATTTAAAAAAAAATATATATATATATATATTTTTTGTTGTGAAGTCACATATTGCTAAACTGGAATCTCCCTTACAGAGTCCTATCCCATGCAACTGAATTCATTTATTACTTAAAAATATCAAATTTGTTAAACGTCATTCTCATAATCGAACCCAAAGATGCAGCAATAGAGAATGCAGTCATCGACCCATAGCTTGACTGCTTGCATCAGGG
The DNA here is from genome assembly GCA_024509875.1 of Oreohelix idahoensis. Taxonomy (NCBI): domain Eukaryota; kingdom Metazoa; phylum Mollusca; class Gastropoda; order Stylommatophora; family Oreohelicidae; genus Oreohelix; species Oreohelix idahoensis. The sequence continues at coordinate 154,791 of JAMPIV010004358.1, forward strand.
TCAGCGAACCAGAGCTGACCAAGACCCTACTTCACCTCCATGTGGTGGTCCTGGAAACAGGCTGCAACACTGCAGTCTGGCTGAGAGAGTAGGGATCGCAGAGGGAAGGCAAACCCTGTCCCAAAAAATGCCGTGCTGAAGTCGGATGTGTCGGCCGAAAGGCGCAGATATCACAGCTCCGGCGTAAACAGACACAACGCAACCAACGTCCTTTTCAGGATGAACGAGGAAGAAGAAGAAGAATTATCGAAAATAGATAATTATTGCTATCGATATCGCTAAAATTCATTTAGAAATAATCTGTTGCAGTTGATCCGTTGATAGTTTATGACTTCTATGTATGTGACTACTGTACTTGTAAACAAACTGCCTAATGATATCATTAAAGGACAGAAGTATGCAAAAATTAAGCACCAAAAAACTTATTTCGCCACCAGTTCAAAACACATGGTCCACAGGAAGTGTTTGCATGAGTTGAACAAGCTATGGCCACTTATTTTCTACGTTTTAGCTCAAATTCAGAACTCGTATCAAGCGGGTACACCATGCACCAGTGGGTAGATCTATAGGGTAATTTGGTGCACCATGCGGCATGTGGGTAAGAATAAGTTAAGATAGGCATTCAGAATGACATCATCCGGAATACTCTATGATAGCCTCGAAGCCAATACACCAGAAGGGCATAGGTTTTCAAATAGCAACAGTGGTTGCTAGTAGATGCAGCTTAGATTAATAATACGTAGTTCAATGTGTTTTGCATTATCCCGCGACAAAATACAGTATATAGCTACCATGTTCAGATTTGCCTCCATCTTTGAGACAGCAGCAGCTTCGTCGACTAGACAAAAGAACAATAGGTCAAGCCATTATGTTAGCAGATCCTTTGACTATGGGAGGGTTGAAATCCATTAGAACTATCACAACTATAGGCATTAGCCACAATGGATCATGTTTTAAGAAAATTAATAACTGCTCGTATCATCATTTCAAAAGAGACATAAAATTATTGTCTAAACATTTAACTGAAAGATGCTTTTTCTTTTGTTATAAATTGACGAGATATGTAACCTTACTCTGCACTTCTTCGTGATTATTTAGAAGATGTCTTTGCTTAAACATCACCCATTTTGCCACTTGGAACTTGATAAAAGAAAAAGAACATGAACAAAAAAGGAAAGAAGAAACATGACCACGTGTGAAAATAAAGTAACCAACACCCCTCACTGAAAGTGTTGTTTGAGATCCAAGTTTGTCGTCACTTGTATGTAATCTTCATATTCGTTGTGACGTTCTAAGAGGATTTTTGGGAGATGTGAATATCTGTTCCAGAAAATACTGAACGGACAAAATAGAAAAATAAATAGACTTTTCAAGAAAAATTAGTTCAACCCGAAAACTTCGAGGGAAGGTGTACTTTTGAACACAGAAATGAAGGAGCTGTCCACTATTTATTTTTCAATGGCCCCAGGTACAAGCAACAAGCATGCCTGGAAACGAAGACCCATTGGCCTTGGCATCTGTCCTTTAAGACAGCGACTGCCACAGTTGTCCATATTTTCATGTCTGACTTTTTTTTTTTTAAGTCAATAACTTTTTTTTTTTTTTACTGTTAATTGCCCATGGCTTCATTTGTAAGCAATTGTACTTGCAGACAGTAACCTTGGCCTTGAAGGATGACCACATGTGGTGTATGGATGACCTCTTTCCCATATTCCAATTTGTTGTTGTCAGAGCTAAAATCCGCCATCTGGGTGCAGAAATCCACATGGTGGATGACCTGATAGAGCCCCATATGGAGCATGGGGAGTTTGGCCTCATGTTTACAACACTCAAGGTCAGTAGGTTTATGTGTTCCTTGCTGTCTTCGTTGATGAGTGATTCAAGATTAGAAAGACAGTTTTACTAGGGTTCATGTTCAATACAGCTTTCATATCAGGTCCAAACCAAATCCAGACATATAATGAAAATAAGGGGAGAAAAACGCAGAGCAAATTAAAAAAGAAACAAAAGTGGCAGGCAACAGAAGATGGACTGACAGCATTAAAATACATCTTGGTTAAAAATGGTAGTTTTTTTTGTTTGTTGTTGACAGGTTTAAAATTTAAAAAATTGGAACAAATTACGCATATAGAACAAGGGATGGTGAATGAACATCATAAAAATTGTTCCAGAAGAACGAGTAGAGAAGGACAGTAAAGACAAAGAAATATGAATAGAGACAGATTATGATTGTGATCTCTAGACTGTCTCCATTTTTTATGCCATATGATTGGTGCAGCGATCTTGACATTTGGGATGTGTTGCCATTTTATCAGAATTATAATTGTTCATGTTTTATTTGCCTCTTTCCACTCAATCTGCCTAAGGAAAATTCTCAGAATCTTTTGGCCGAATATCATCACCAATCAAGAACTGCTTACTTGGAATAACCAAGAGGACATGCACACCATCATAGCTGGCAGACGCTGGAGTTGGGTTGGCCATGTCCTCAGAAGAGACCCGGATACTATCACAAGAACAGCTATGCTATGGACTCCTGGGGGAAAGTGAAAGAGAGGCTTACCAAAAACAACTTGGCAGAGAACTGCCGAGATGCACAGAATGAACCAGAGCTGGGGCACTGCACGAAGATTGCTGCCGACCAAGCAAAGTGGAAGCAGTTTGTTGCTGCCCTACAAGACACCACTAGGCATGATGCGCAGTCCAAATGTGTTTATTTTGTGCGCCGCGGACAGCGGCTCGCGGTAGTTAATGTGTTAAGTGAATTGTCTAAAATTTGAAATTGTCATACTTATTATTACACATTACAGGCCTCGTAGGGTTTTTTTTTAAATTTTTTTAAAATTTAAGATCAATCCAGAAAGCTGTCTGAAGATATTCTAAATAGAAATAGTTTATTTCTAATCAATGTAGAATCTGGCAGTTTTTATTGATGACTAAAAGAAAGTTAACAGATTTGGTTAAACAAATTTGGAGCTTAAAATTGTATACGTTTTCTTATCTTTCAAAGAAGAATAAATTATAGGTCTGGTTTGGTTTTAAGGACTATCTTCATTGCACACAGACGACTCCATCAGTGCTCCGATCTCCTCCCTTAGATCACTTAAGGAGGATCTCAGCACAGTGCATGAACACTTTAGCACCGGTGAGAACTAGACAAGTGCCAGTGGAACAAGAGATGAGAAGACGACGATGGCGATGGATAGGACATACGCTGAGGAAACCTGTTGATAGCATTACAAGGCAGTCCTTGTTCTGGAATCCCCAGGGCAAGAGAGGCAGAGGTAGACCAAGAAGCACATGGAGAAGAGAGCTGGAAACAGGTAAAAATGATGAGGAGAACGTGGAAAGAACTTGATGATGGCACGTGACAGGAGGACTTGGCATGTGTTTGTTGAAGGCCTATGCTCCTTTGTGAGTGGAGGGTTATGAGTGAGAATCCCAATGTGTGTATATAGGAATCACACATTCTATAAATATTTTTATGGTGGGTAGGTTTCTAATTTTTTAATTTGGCCTGATAATTCAACTGCCATGGGATTTTAAATATGCGCAACTTGCACACGGGACCTCCTATTTTTTCACCTAATCCAAGAAGACTAGGCATCCGATCTCACTACCCAGGAGACCAGGGAGAGTATGACATCATTAGGACCACTGGTTCTAAAAAAAATTTCCATAAATTACATTCCCTCAACTGGGAATCGAACCCTGTACCTCCAGGACTCTAGGCAGATGCCATACCTCTTAGCCACTCCACCCCCAATATTTCCCCAAATAAATTATAGTATTGTGAAAGCATGGAAATATGAAAATGCAGACAGAAATATTCTTCTTCGAAAGATAACAAAGAGTATATAAAATTGTTATTATATTGTTTACCAATAACAAACCCTCCTTCTCTTCACCCAGGCCTCCTATTTCCAGATTCAGAATGAGAAAATGCTACATCACTAAGACCAGACATGGCCACCACCGAAGCAGGTTTGTCAGCAACATAAATGGCTGGTTCTCTGAACAATATTGAACTAAATGATAACGTTAATATGATAATTTTTTTTAAAGTATGATGGTGGTGGTGATGATGATAATGGTAATAGAACTGATAGCTCAAAAGAGAACATCTTCGATGAAGAAAACATGAAAACTAGCAACCAAATGAGTGAAAAAACTTACAAACTGAAATCTGTATTTTATCATCTTAGTCAGTTAGGCAGTGTTGCTTTTTGGTGTGGCAGTTTGATCTTGTGTTTCCATGTATATTGCAGCATGTCACTAGGACAAGGTTGATATACTTGATGATTTAACAAAAAATTTTTTAAAAATAAAATTTTACCTCTTTTTAGCAAGGCATGCCCCGTTCAACCTAGTCCAAATATAAAGGACCATGGGATCTGGTTATTCGATTAAGTTATTTTAACTAAATGAGTTAGCTCCTTCAACAAACTTTGGAAGGTTGAAAGCAAACAGCTAAATCAGACCTAGTATTACAAATGCATATTTCCTCAGAACAGGAAAGTTAGCACATCCCAAACTGAGTTTCAGCTTACCAACTATTCTTGACGGTGCAAATGACTTGGAGATGGCAGTACTGTGCTGAGATTCTCCTTGTGTGATCTAAGGGAGGAGATCAAAGCACTGATGGAGTTGTCCGTGTGCAATGAAGATAGTCCTCAAAACCAAAACTTATTCCAAATTTCCAGTACTCTCAAACCTGAAATCAAACATAATTTTATCAAGATCTATTTCAAGAGAACTCAGTGTTTTGTCTAAAGTACATTCCCGCGGCGCGTGTGTTGCCTGTCACTGGTATATATTTTATCAAAATTCATCAAATGGTCACAAGTGTGAAAACTATTTTTAGTGTTACATTTAGTTTATAACCACTTTTATATAAGATCAAATATGCATTGTGTATTTGTCACTTTTTAGATCTTTGATGCTCAAAATCTCTATGTTCAAATAATTGTAAAGAGCTGAAACTGTGCATGCAGCTCGCTGTCTCTGTACATTTTAATCTTTCAAGTTTTGACCGGCATTGCGAGCAGATTTTATATAATAATTTAAACAGTGTAAAATAAGGTGTAAGTAACACCATTGAAGTAAGGGTTTTAAAGTAAGGGAAATAATAAACTGCAAATATAGATTATGTTTCATATTTGAAGGGGCTGGTATTGAATGGTAAATGGTGATGTGATGACTAAATCAATGTGTTCTTTCAAACAACTAGGTCGGCGAGGCTTTTGTTTTAAACACAGCCCTAGTAGTGACCAACTATCTTATGAGCTTTACACTGGACATTTAAACTTATCAACGTATATTTTATTCAAAGGTAAATTTGACTGGGCAGAAGGGACAATTAATATTCAGTTATGACTTGAAATAATAGAACAAGTCAATAAAAAATGAGTTGTAGTGGTCCCCATTTACCAAGTGCACTAAAACACAACAAATACATTTTCCATGAATTCTCTTGCCTGGAGTAAACATGGATGGCCAGTTGTCATTAATCAGTAATTAGGTATATCATTCACAAATTTATATTTTGTGTGTGAAAGGTGTGACGAATTAATGATGATTGGATGCAGAGATCTAGGCTTGTTGTGAACTGAGCCAGTTTCCTAGAATTTTTTTTTCATCCAGGTAATTAAATTTCTGTTGGAAGCCTCCGTTTTTATAATGGCAAGCAAATTTTCTTCCTTCTGCTGATGTGGACTTGAGTTCGGCTAACCAGAAAACTTCAATCAGAGGGACTGAAACAAACAATTAAAATCAAAAATGTATTATTCAAAATTCACAAAACTAAATAAGTGTAAAACAAATTTTAATAATTCAACTTTCATTTGATATTTATTGAAAGTTTGTAGCATTTATACTTCTTACGTTGTTAAAGCTTAAAACTGCTATAAGACTTTTGGGACACCCTGTGTTATGTATGGAAAATGTATTTTCTCTTTTTTTTTAGTGCTTTTGGTAGCATGATAATAGTGATTTCTAAAACTTGTTATTACTCTCCCGTACTTATTTCTCTAGATATGTTCTTTCAGTTCTGCCATCTTTTGGCACACATAAAATGTTACATGTTTTTTTTAAATAATTGTTTTCAATTTTAATAATTTTTCTTGACCAGTGCAAAGTTCTTTGAATGAACTTTTTTGTGATACCACTGTCTGTGTGCCTACCCACTGCAGGTTTTGTTGAGATTTGTGGAATTTGTTATAATCTTAAATGTTTGGCCTGGGTATCTGAATGATTCCAACCTTTTGAAGACCACATCACTTATTGGTATCTACATTTTGTTTACTCCTTGATGATATACTTGGATTTTACAATATGCACATTCACATTCTAACGTTTAATCACCTTCATTAAGACTTTATTTTTATTTTAAACTGGTCTTTTTTAAAATAGTATTTGTTAAGCTTTTATTTTTAACTCTTAAAGGATGACAGACCAGTATTCTTTGCTGATTTTCTCAGGCACTGGTATCGGGAGACCTGCTTTTGGGGCCAGCATATTTGAACTAAGTTTTGTTTCGTGTTGATCCAAATTTCCACCTAAGTAATCCTTATTAAAGTTCTATTTACATCAAATGCAACATTAAAATACTCTTATAAAACTTGAAAAGAACCGACTTAAACTTTATTACTATATAAAAACAAAGTCACACAAAATTCCTTGCTTCAAACATGGAAAACTACCACGTCCTTTAAGAGTTAATTTTATGTGTAATATACCTTGTATATTTTATTGGGAACAAGTGGCAGTAGATCAACCGATGAGAGGAAGTCACGGGTAGTGGATAGGCCACACATTGAGGGAACCTGTTGATAGCATTACAAGGCAGTGCTTGATCTAGAATCTTCAAGAGGAGACCAACAAACAATGTGGAGAAGAGAACTGGAGACTAATGAAAGAGATGAGGAAGACATAGAAGAATGATGGTACAGGACATGGAAGACTTGTTATGGCACAGGACATGGAAGACTTGTTATGGCACAGGACATGGAAGACTTGTTATGGCACAGGACATGGAAGACTTGTTATGGCACAGGACATGGAAGACTTGTTATGGCACAGGACATGGAAGACTTGTTATGAGTTTGTTGAAGGCCTGTCCTTCTTGGAGAACTAAGAAGTAATGAATAAATGAAAATATATTTTATTTGTTCTGACAATTTTTCCTGAAAATTGGTTGTGTTTTTGCTGCACTTGGTCAAGCTTTGTGTATCTTTGACTTGTGCATCTTTGTATGTTTGTATACATTTTGACTCGTCTTCAGAACCAGTACTGGGACAAAACATTTGTCCTATTCTAAGATTGAAGTTTTTCAAATATAATGTTATTACGATTTACATTCCTGTGAGAGTTCGCCGTAAGTGCACATCGGTTTTGTTTCAGGATTTGATATTTGCCAGTCATTTAAACTTGGCTTATGTAACTGTGTATTACATTATACTATTATTCATTAGGACTGGTCTTCATATTCATTGCTGGGAAAAAACATTTATCAGAGTAAGGTTGAAGCATACATGCCAAATAGTATAAGTTACCTGCCTACTGTTGTAACACTCCGTATTGAGTTTCCTATAACATCCACGTGAAGAATTGTATGAAATGTACAAACAAGGAAAATGCAGTAAACAATAACTTCCACTTTTTGCCTGTGTGAAAAAAATGCTCTTGGGATCTCTCAAAGAACAAAATGATCGATGTGTGGATCTTTGTAAGGTTCTAATAATTTTTGTAGGCTACAGGTTTTTCAGATTTTTTGTGCAGGTATTTCATATCCAGGGTGTGGCATTTATATTTGAAGTGTTTTTAACAATGTCATTGTGGTTTACATTCCTGTGAGGGTTAGCCTTAAATGGGTATTGATTTTGTTTCAGGGTTTGATATTTGCCAGTCATTATTACTGTGTATTAATGTAAAATATTATACATTTGGACGTGTATTCAGACACATAATGGGGTTACCACTTTTTGAGATTATTTGAATTTTTTGCTATTAATATATATTTGTTGTATTTTATAATGGGCTTTCTGGTTTTTATAATTTCATTAATATGATATATTAGGTGTGTACTGCGATTTATGTCAACTTGTAAATGAATTCATAATTTCCCTTTATTGCTAACTGAGAAGCATGGAGCTACAACTACAGTTGGCTTCTTTGCAGGAAAAGGATCCCGTTACACGCCCATTGAGGCATATTGGGAATATTGTGTTAGGCCCAAATTTTCTTGACTATCGGCACGCTAGGGGTGATGTGGTCAGCATTATGCTGGCCGCACCTTCCCAGAGTTGCTCTGGTACCCAATTTTTGAGGCTGGGTAGACCCTGGAGCCGTTTGCGGTCTAAAAAATCCCACCTCAACTGGGGATCGAACCATGGAACACCGAGCTAGAAAGCCAGTGCACTAACCACTGTGCTACCAGGAAGCCTACATTAAAGCATTTATGTGCTTTTGCTGTGGTTGTTTTGATAGCAATTTGTTTTATAGAATGAGGTTGACAGCCTCATACACAACTTCACATTAGTCACTTCTGATGACATGCTTGAGGGGGCAGAAGTTCTTTTGTTTCTTTATCTCCTCAGACACCCCCCCCCCCACCCCCACCCCCCTCCCCCCCACACCCCCTCAAAGGGAGAGAAAAATAAGTCTTTCCTGTAGGACAAGGTAAACTGTAGTGAGTTAATATAACTGATTGAGGCAGTGATCGTATTTTTCATGTCATAACATAGCATGTGTTTAACATTTTATGTCAACTTTGTTCATTCATGTGATAAACACTTTGTAATGATCAGTCATAGATGTGGAGAAGATGCTGGCAATGGATAGGACACACATAGGACACAGATAGGACACACATAGGACACACATAGGACACTCATAGGTCACAGATAGGACACACATAGGACACAGATAGGACACATAGATCACAGATAGGACACAGTTAGGACACACATAGGACACAGATAGAACACACATAGGACACAGGACACACATATTGAGGAAACATGTTGATAACATTACAAGGCAGCTCTTGTTCTGGAATCCCCATGGTAAAAGCATTAGGGGCAGTGACAAACACATGGAGAAGACAACTGGAGACAGAAGTTAACAGAATGAGAAAGACTTGGAAATGATGGCACGAGACAGGAAGACTTGGTATAAGTTTGTTGAAGGCCAACGTTCCTTGGAGAGGTAAAAGACAGTGATGGTGAAGGTGATCAGTCATAACTTTTTAACTTTTCCAGTCAACTTCTGATCATTCATAAATTTTCAACTTGACATATATTATTAGCCTTACTTTCATCCATGTGACAAACACCTTTTCATGATCAGTCATAAATTTTTGTAATTTCCAAGTCATCTTCTGATCAGCCATAACTTTTCATGTCAGTTTTATTTATGTGATAAACACATCCTCATGATCAGTCATAACTTTTGTATTACTATGATATTTACAGCTTATTGTCACTGATGAAGTTACTTATTACTTTTTATGTATTAGTGATATATACAGACTACCTATATTTTATCAGATTTATTATCACTTTTATTGTACCAATTTTATTACTGGATTTCTAGAGCTCAAAGTGATGGTTTTTTTTTTTATTTTTTTATTTTTTTTTAAAACCAGTTAAAACTAGCATTGATGGGAGATACATTTTCTATTTTAGTGATAGGTGTATTACCTTGGCTAACGTCAGACCACACTTAGAAATGCTATAAAGCCATAAGAAAAGCTTTCACTGCTATAACGAGACTGTTTGTTTGACCAAAATATTCTTTCTAATTTTGATCTCATTCTTTATTTATCTTTTCATTCCTAGTTTTTGTGTTAGAATTTCTTTATTTGTTGTCTCCTCTTCTCGATGTGCCCCATTCTTCTAAATTTTTATTTCAAGGGACTTGATTCTTTTTTCTAACTGCTTGTTTATTGTTCATGTTTCTATAGCATAGAGCAGGGGTCGGCAACCCAGGAGCTTCTCGGATCTACTTTAGTAATACTAAAGATCTACCATATATATATATATACACACACTAGTGGTCATACCCGGCTTAGCCCGGATCCATGTCGGAATGGATGCAAGTCAGGTTTGGTGCGAATCATTTTAGGAAGGATCAAAATTGTGGAGTAAAATGATTGATGCACCCACTTTTAAACGTAGTTTGTGAGGCGGTAACCTCGAAGGATTTAAAGAGTTTAAAAACTCGACTGGGTAATCTACGGAGTTTTGGTCATCCAAGGTAGTATCAACAGACTTGTATGTACAGGAAGGAGAGTCAAACTGATCTAATATAAAATTATTTATTTTAGTTACAGTATAATTTTTAGGTGCCAAAATAGCGTGTTCCTTAAACCATGATGGAGCTTACTTCGTAAATTTATTATGTCCGGATAAACAGAATTGATCAACGCTTGGATATCATGAGCAACTCTACATAGCTGAGTATTATTCAAACTGATTTTCTCTCCCTGTACAGTCAAGTCTCTGTTTCCTACTTTCAACAATAAATCTGCAAAGAAAGACATATCAACATTCCCGAAAATTTTTGCAAGCATAATCAAGGTCACGCCAAATGAAAGATCTTTTTAAACACGCATTCACTTCGTCTGCCGTTGTACCTCTTGGGATAACGAGTAAAGTTTGCCTAAAATCATGTGCAAATAATATAGTCACACCACCCATGAGTTGATTGTCACCTCTTATATCTTTCAAAGTCCTATCTAGGGCTTTGATAGAACGTGTGTGCGATATTATGCTCTCTTCCCACACAATGAGCAAAAACTTTGCAGCAATATTGCTGTGGTGCTCTATGTAGAAATATTACACACAACACCTTGATCATCATGACATGAGTGGTGATTTAAAAACTGCATGGGCCGTTTTGCCAGCTTGTAGCAACGTTGCAGCTATTCCTGAAGAAGTCACGGCCAGTGAACAACACCATGAGATCTTATAAGGTTCTTAAGCAGATTTATAAGGAAAATCTTTCCCATTGGGCCAGGCTCATCTAAAACGAATACCTGTCCTAAACCATGTTCAACAAATGCTAGAACGGTATTGTAAACTATAAGTTGATTAGTGTTCAAGCAGGTATCATCTCTACTCCCAGGTTGTAACAATGCCTGTTGGTCATATGTCGTTTCTTGCAGATATAGTCAGTCAAAAGCAGAAGAATCTGGATCATTTCTTTTATCATTATCATCATTAGCTGCCATCTCCACAACGAAGGTTGGCTGTAATGGATCTCCAACGTCTTCTGTCTCTTGTCTTGATTGTGGACTGCGATAGACTCTGTCCTGTCCATCTCTTGATGTTATCTACCCACTTATAGCGCTGTCTTCCTCTTGCACGTTTGCCTTCAACTCTTCCTTCGACCTTATTAACAAATGTCATACTCGGTTTATGTGCAAACACACACACATTCATTGATGATCTAAGAATAATGTGACATTTGGATGTGTAAATGCAAAAACGTGATGTATTCTACTGTTGGAATGACGGCAGCTGAAGATTAAGGGACTTAACTCAAGAATGCTTCACACGGACAAGGGGACATTACTAGAAAAATCCTATCGTACCTTTTGGATTCTCTATCCGGTTGGACATTAAACATTGTTACTTAACGTAAACTGATAATGGAACTTATTCGGTAATGTAGGAGAGAATCATGGACATAGACCTATTGATCAACTACAACAACAAAAAAATTTTTTGGTGCCAAACATTTTAATCTTGAATGTACATAAATGAGGCCTGCTCAATCCAAATATCACATTTACTTGTCTGTAGCAGCTCTAGTTTTTGAGATACAGACATTTTTGTATTTCATTAATACAGGGTGACCCAAAAAAAACGGGCCCGCGCGTGCACTATTTGTGCGCGCGCTGGCACGTTTTTTTTTGGGTCACCCTGTATTATTACAATATTTTCTATATAAGGCTATGTAAAAAAAACTATTGCTGTCTAGTCCTTTACAAAAGAAAACTGCTTGTTTACTCTCAGTTTCAGTTTTTCAAGAATCTTCCCAGAATTGCGTTTTTTAGATTTTAAGCCACTGCATGCATGTTAGTATGCTACTTATTTTATTACACTTCTAACAGAGAATGGCATCATCTTCAAGAAGAGCATGTTTTCTTTCACCGCATTTATTTTGTTATATTTCTGGAGAGTACGCTTTCAAAGAAGAACATAGGAAGCATATTACTGTTTTTGTGAAAAAGGCATACTTCGCTTACTTTAAAGTAAAACTAGGTGACCAGGACAAGTCTTGGGCTCCTCATATTGTTTGCAAAACATGTGTTGAACACCTGCGACAGTGGACTTGTGGGAAAAGAAAATGTTTAAAATTTGGAACTCCAATGGTTTTGGAGAGAGCCCAAGAACCACTATGATGACTGTTATTTCTGTGTTGTGAATATTAAGGGAATTAATGGAAAAAATCACAAAAAGTGGAAATATCCAGATTTAGATTCTGCTAGGCGACCTGTTCCACACGGAGATGACATACCAATTCCAACTTTCAGTCAGATTTCGGATTCCCTGCTAGAAGATGAGACAGCAGTGGCATGTGGAACGACAAGTGACAGTGATAGTGATTTCGAAGATGATTTTTCAGATGCTCAACGCTTCGACCAGCTTGAACTAAATAATCTAATCCGAGATCTATATCTCTCCAAGGAATCTTCAGAACTTTTGGCTTCAAGATTGAAAGAAAAAAAATTACTGACTGCTGAAACAAAGGTTACATTTTATTGCAGCAGAGAGCAAGGTTTTATTCCATTCTTTTGTAAAGAAAACAACCTTGTGTTTTGTACTAATGTAGGAGGTCTTGTTAACAAAATGGGTGTAAGTTATACACCAGATGAGTAGCGACTTTTCATTGACAGCTCTAAAAGAAGTTTGAAGGGTGTTCTCTTACACAATGATAACAAATATGGCTCAATTCCAATTGCTCATTCTACTACAATGAAGGAGGAGTATGCTACAATAAGCACAGTTCTGGAAAAATTGAAGTATTTAGAACATAACTGGATGGTTTGTGTAGATCTTAAAATGATGAACTTCTTGCTTGGCCAGCAAATGGGATTCACCAAATATCCATGCTTTATATGTTTGTGGGATAGCAGGGCAAAAGATATGCACTGGACAAAGAAACAGTGGCCGTTGAGGGATGAATTTAAAGTTGGAGAAAAAAATATTGTCAATAAGCCTCTCATTGATCGAAAAAGAGTTCTACTGCCACCATTACATATAAAGCTTGGCTTGATGAAGCAGTTTGTTAAGGCACTGAACAAAGATGGTACCTGTTTTAATTACTTATGCAGAAAGTTTCCAGAATTGAGCATAGACAAACTTAAAGCTGGAATTTTTGATGGACCTCAAATTAGAAAGTTAATAAACGATCCAAATTTTATTGATTCCATGAACAAAACAGAGTCCACAGCCTGGTCATCATTTGTTTTAGTTGTGCAAAACTTTCTGGGTAACTTTAAAGCAGACAATTATTCTGAATTAGTTGGAAACATGCTGTCGAGTTTTTGTGAACTTGGATGCAACATGAGCATAAAATTGCACTACCTCCATAACCATTTACATTTATTTCCGGAGAATCTTGGCGTATGCAAAAACAACCCCCCCTCCTCAAGCCCCCATTCCCAACTAAAACAAACAGTATAATTTACAATAGTGGAACCCACCCCACCCTTTCTTTTGCAACAAAAAACAACAAATGCTCACCCCAAACCCCCCTTTCAGAAAAAATTAATTAATGCAGCGTTCTACCCTGTATCCAGAACATACCTCATTATCCCAAATAAACTTCCCCACCCTCCGACCCCACCGAAGTACCAACCCCCCCCCCGGGCCAGACTAACCCCCAACCCCCCTACAATGCAATTCCCGGTATCCGCAGTAGACGACAACATTAAAACCCCCCACATCAGCCCTAAATGTGTTATCCCCACAAACAGTGACCCTTCCACCCACATAAGAACCAACCCACCCATCCCCCCCGTAAACCCAACCCAACCCCCCCCCCCCTTTCCCCCACCCTCCACCATAGAACCAACCCCTATCCCCCCCCCCGGCAAAATCACCCTTCCCCCCCCCCCCCCCCCCCCCCCAACCCCCCCCCCAAAAATAAATCCCCCCCAACCCCCCCCCCCCCCCCCCCCCCATCAACCCCCCCCCCCCCCCAACCCCCCCCCCCCCTCCCCCCCCCCCCCCTCCCCCCCCACCCCACCAACCCCCTCCCCCCCCCCCCCCAAAACCCCCCCCCCCCACACACACCCCCCCCACCCAAAACCACCCAACAC